>VXBZ01012316.1:146444-160735 GCA_013399135.1 Heliornis fulica
GAAAATATATATTGTTTATCTAATATAACCTATGTAAAACTTCATCTTATTATATTCTGCGTTAGATCCATGTATCTACATATATATGAAAGATATCAATTTATATTCTATTGTGGTTGAGGCCATGAATGACTTGAAGGACTTTATAGTTTCCGAATTTATAAACAAAGACAAACTGACAGAGGGGTATTCAACACTTATTGACTATTGTGGCCTTCTTGAACAAAAAAACCCCAACCAGATAAAAAAAATTTTAAAAATATCTTTTCAATCGAGGGTTATCACCTGAAGTGATAATGGGTGAATACTGTGTATTTAATCTATATCCAGAAAAAATTTTACTGGAGAATACAGAGCAACCATTGACTATAATTATTGACAATTAGCTCTACAGTGTAACACAGTGGACAGTATCTATGTGGTTGGTCAGCCTAGACAGGCTGCCAGATGCCCATCACTATCTTCTCCCAAGTAACAAGTGACAAGACAAGAGGAAATAGCCATAAATTATGTCAAGGGAGGTTTAGATTGGACATTAAGTAAAATTTCTTCATCAAAATGGTTGTCAAGCACTAGAAACTGACATGTGGGAACAGATTCCACAAACCATGAGGTTGTAAAGTAGATGTGTTCGTTTGGCGCCAGGCAGCATGGAGGGCAGCCCCTCAAAGATGTGTGCCAACGCAGCAGTTCACCTTAGTTATACACTGCAGAATGTTTCGCGATATCACAATTCGCTTATACATATGCATANAGCTAGGCACAACTATCCTTGGGATGTTCCCTCTTTAATAGCCTCAGGCGCCACCCTTCTCAGGACGCCTCCTCCTTATTAGCTCTGGGTCTGCTTTGAATTCTTCCAAGAACGCTAATCACCCAAGACCAACTACACTAGAAACAAAGCATTGTTGATGCAAGGTCACTTCTAATCACTATGGCACTTCAACCCATGCTGTTAGCCGGTACCCTTTAACAATAAACACTAAACAAGGTTCCTTTGTTTCAGCTAATTTATGAGGCAGCTAGCAAAATCTAAAGAGCTACCTTATCAGTTTAGCTTTTACACATACAGCAACCTTTAAGCAACACTGTTTCTACCGAAGCTTCTTTAAACCCCTTTCTTCAAGAACAAGCCAGTGGTCCAGGCAGCTTCCCTGGAGGTATTTAAAAGACATGTATATGCGGTGTTTTGGAACATAGCTTAGTGCTTGGACTTGGCAGTGTTAGGTTAGCAGTTGGACTTGACAATCTTAAAGGTCTTTTCCAACGTAAACAATTCTATAATTTTACGGCAATCGCTGGAAGCAAAAAAGCAATGCATTGGTTTGAGAGAATGAATGAAATCATGATGAACAATGAAAGAAATCAAGACAAAAACCAAGCCTGCATACACACTGAACACGAATCTAGAAGAGTCAACATCATCCAATGAGACATCACTCTCTCCTGGAATTCTATAATGATGCCCTGGCTCAGTCCGATCATCAAAGTACTTGGCAGCCCAACAGCACCTGCACATCTGCCAGAAGCCCATGGGACATATTTTTGTAATCACACCTCTACCTAAGTTTTGATGAGCATTTTAAAACCCAAGCAAATTAAAAAAAAAACACCCTTAAAAAAGAATCCCCACACAGTCCCTGAAGTATCACATTTCTTTGAAAATTCTGAACTTAGGTTTGTTACAAGTAGAACTTAAGATCCCAGTAATTTTGTTCCTACTGTCTGTTGATTTACTCTAAAAGCAATAGCTTCACTGCACCATTAGTCCCTTAAATTTCCTGTCTGATGCTAATAGGATGTGACTGCTCATGCTCTAAGCTGGTGAAAGCACTTTTCCCCTCCCTCAAGCCTTTCAAAAGGCTGTTTACCAGTTACATCAGCAGCAGAGCTGAAAACAAAACCAGCTATTATACAGAAAGGCTCGGTGCTGGGTTGGCTGGGACAGAGTCAATTTCCTTCACAGCAACTAGCATGGGCCTATGGCTTGGATTTGTGCTGAAAACTCTTGATAATTCAGGGATGTTTTCACTACTGCTGAGCAGGGTTTACACAGAGCCGAGGCCTTTTGTTTTCACCCCACCCCACCAGGGAGGAGCTTGGGGGTTCACAGGGAGTTGGGAGGGACACAGCCAGGGCAGCTGACCCCAGCTGACCAAAGGAATAGTCCATACCATATGACACCATGCTCAGAATATAAAGCTGGGGGAATATTGACAGAGGGGCTGCTGGCTCAGGGGCTGGCCATGCAACAGGTGGTTGGTCATGAGCAATTGTTTTAATTTGTATCACATGTCTTTCTTGGAGTTTATTTCTCTTCTGTTTCCCTTGTCATTATTACTATTATTACTACTACTTTACTTCAATTTTTAAAATGTTCTTATCTCAACCCACAGGTTTTCTCAATTTTGCCCTGACTGGGGGCAAAAAGTCCATCCTACTGAGGGAGACAGCGTGAAACTAAGCAGGTGGCTATATGGTTCTTAGTTGACAACTGGGGTTAAACCGTGACAAGCATAAAAAATATAATTAAAAATATTCATTCAGGTTCCTTTCAGGCCTCTACAGTATCTACAAACAAATTTCAGAATTATAGAGCTGAGGATGCTGTAAACAGAAAACTGAAAGAATGTGTTGGGGAGCACATAACATAACCTAACATGGAACCCCACAAGTACAAGAGGGATATTTGGCCAATCGAGAGAAGTCCCAACATACTTCTACTGAAGCACAGAATTATGAAAATAAATAATCAATCTTACTTAATCCACTTTAAAAAATACTACTACATTTATAATAAAAAAGTACTTCTACATTTAAAAATGAGTAGGAAATTAAGCTTCCTTTACAGGAAATAAAAATAAGAACCAGTCTGTCTTCAGAGATCTGAAAGATCACTCTCTTCCTAAAGCAACAAGCACCATAGAAGATAGCCAGACACAGGCTGCTGGGCTTGTTGATGTCAGAGGCTATCTTGTGCATACTCACATCACAATCTAAATCTGTTTCAGCTGAAGACAGCACTTGTCCTCATGAATATTAGGAAACTGTAAACATCTTACTACTTTAAGGAACACAAAGCACCCCTGGCTCTTAATAATAAAGAACACAATTATCCTTCATTTTTTAACCTCATAAATTACTTGGGACCTCTTGCTCACCAGAAAACCATAGAAAGAAGATACAGGTGGAAGGAAGGATGCTACAGGTTGGTTCAGGCCAAGTCCTTTAGTTCACTCCTCTTAGATAGGAATGGTGAGGTCTTAATTTAACAGACCAACACCTTGCAAACACTCACATGGTCGTTTATTTCTCTGAATTCCTCTTTTCTTGTTCTCTGCAGAAGAGGAAAGTATGGCTCAAACATGATGGCCACTGACAAGGAGCTGAAACGTTAAAAGACAGTAAGTGCTGTGAAGAGACTGCCTCTCTGCAAGGTGCACTAGCATTGTACAGTTGAGGTAAATGTAATCTCATTTGGTAACAATGCCAAGTCAAGGTACTTTGACTTGTTCCTCTCTCTCTCAAACAAACTATTTCTTTCTGTCTTTTCTAAAGAAAGAAAATAATTGCAAAATAGGATTGGTTATGTCATTCATTTCACTGAGACTGAAACACTCAGGTCAGTACAAACACATGAACTGCAGCGCTGCACTCTGGGGGAAAGAATGAGTGGTAGGAAATAAAAGGGGCTTTGAAACCATTTCAAGATTTTGATGTGATGCTCTAGTCCAGGCCTTGCCACTCCTGATATGAAAACAATGCTCAACTGCATCCATGGCTGCATGTCGTCACACAGGCAGTGAGCACCAAGAAAACACATTGTACTTGCTCACATACAGCATTCAGTGCAAAATAAATAAAAGGCATTACTCATGAAACTACAATGGTGAATGGTAACAAAAGGAGGACGAATATGTCAGTAAATACTATAAATAATTACCAGTTGCTAAATACAAAAATATGAAGGATGCTACAATTATTTGAGAAAGCAAGGAGTACAGACATGGCAGAAACCAGTTTTGCTCTCATTGATTTAACAGCTGCTAGGATATAAGCAAAACCAGCAATACTGTATTCCTAGATTGCTGGCACAGAAAACTCAAAGCCAGTAACAAAACTCAGAGCACTTCTCTTGAGATTAACAACTTCTCAACACCCTCAAAGGCCATACCTGTATTTAAATATATGTGAACTGCAAGAAAACAAAACCACCCACCCATCTCCAAGTGCAGGGCACTAAGATAACTTCAGGTAGCTCTCAAAGATCAATGCCAGGGATGAATTCTGGAGATATATGCCCAAATTATCTGTTCCTTGTATTCAGTGAAGTAAATTCTAACCAAATTTCAATGTAAAATTTCTGATCTGATTTTTATTTTTAAATATTCAGAAATCCTTTACACAATTAAGATCTGAAGCTCTTGATCAAACCATTTTGTAAAACCTCTTTACCTAGTTATAATGGTGTTGATAGTATCAATAGTGTTTCCTTGGTTCAACAGCATTTTCCTGCTTCATTGAAATAGAGATTACTTAATCAGATATTTTCCACAACAATTATTTTCATCTTAAAAATTTATCTAAACTTATTATGATAAACAAACCCAGAGTTATGACAAATACAATTCACTTATAAGTATATAAAATGCAATCATTGGAATATTTATTTCTATTTGTTTCTGTAACTGTAAGAAAGCAGTGGCCACACAGCAAAGCCATCAGTACTTGGCCTTATCATTTCAAAAGCTTAACAATGGCAAAACCAGACTGATTTTGAGAAAACAAAGCAACAAAGGAATTATTTTTAAACTGAGAAAAGCAGCAAAAACACACTGGGCAAAGTCCTACAAAATGAAATGCTCTAAGCACAGCCTTTAGCTGAAATGCAGTAATATTCAGTAACTCTGCTATAATCCCATACGACGGCATCAGTAGTGCACCAGTATGAAAGCATAAAGATTTTTAATTCAAGGAAAGGTCCGTTACAGAAATGCCCTCAGCAAGAAAAACGTGAGGAAAATTAGAGATTAATTTCACAGTTAAATTAAAAAAAAAAGTTAAAAAATGCTTAGACAACCAAGCACATGCATTGTTGATTTTCTGGACATTTGTATTTACTTTTACTATTTATGCTATGTAGTATCTACACACCACCAGCCATCACAACACAACTGCAACCCAGCAGTGGTAACTTAATTCTCACACACTTTTTTTTTCCTTCAAAAATATTTCCAATGCAGTCCTAGAAACAAACTTCCATCTGGACAGCCAAACTATCCAAGTAAGAGCCACAATAACATTTCATCTGAAGAATGGTCTCTAATTGTATACTGTTAACAATGCTGCTGAGATTAGCATTAGATCTGGGCCTCATTTCTAATGTTTGACTTGATTTCTTATTCTTTAGATAAGTATTTGTAGTGTTATTAGGAAAACATTAAGAGGAATACACTGATTTTTAAAACCACTGTACTCAAGTCTCACCCCCATTCTCCTCCCCAAATAAAAAGCCACACAATTGTAGATATTCAAGAATATCTACAGTAACAAAATGAAGTTTGAAGGAAATTGTAGTAGCCCCTGAAACCTTCAAATATAGAAAAACCCTGAACGTTTTTAAAACCTATGACACTGCTATTTCAGTATTTCAACACCAATGTTTCTGAATGACTAAGAATTCCTTTACATTATGGAACGGACACGTTTGGAGTTTCGGATTTGTCACTTCTGAGTTAAAACACAGTTGGGAACATGAAATATTTATCCCAATAGGATAGTGGAGTCAATTCCATCTCCCACTAGCCATCCCATTATTTTAAAAAAAGACATGCAGTAGAAATATTCATATCCAGCATACAGCTAGTAATAACGACTATTTGGTACAGCTTGCTGTTCCATGCTACTTGGAGAACTGCTTTGCTTTCAGAATCCACTAATTTCTACATCAAATACTCCATTTTCTTTCATTGTTGCTGTGAAAAAGATCCATGGAAACAAACAGGACAAGTTCCTGACTTTCTATACAAATAAAACAATTAAAATTAAATACACAAAGCAAGCAGACTAAGAGATGGTAAGCCTCTGGAAGAGGTATAAAACCATATTAAACCTCTTATGCTTTGGATTTAGTCCTTTGAGGGATTATGTCTGGATCTACTGTACGAGTAAATGCTGTGTATCACATACTGTCAACACCAATTTAAGCAGAAAGGAAGAGATACCTCCTTAATTCCTCCAGTTATAACAACATCATCAAAAAAAGATGGAAGGGGAATGGGAAAGGCCACTTCTAGCCATTTGCTGATAGGAAACAACAAACCTTACAGAGTAGTAAGCACATCTGAGGCAGTGCAGCAACAGCAGTTACTTAGCTTAGCAGAGAATGCCAAAGCACACAAAGCCTACAGCCTAGTAGGCTACACAAAAGGCTGGAAAAAGCAAGCACATGTTTCTATTTCCTAAGTCTTTGCTGTTTGTAGCAATGCCAGATAAAATATGCAGAAGATTTTGTGTGTTTCAAATGGGTATTTAATAGGGAGACCTTAAATTACAATCACTGAAGCGTCAATATTTATTAGCCTTTTCACAATTAGAGCAGCTCTATTAATAAAATCAGAACAGATGGAAGCTGCTGTCATATGGTGGGGGGGTTTGTTGGGGGTTTTTTGGTGGTGGGTTTGGGGTTTTTTGAAGGGGGATACGCAATAACAACTCCACAGCAATTCATAGAGAAGTTCTGAAGACAAAATATTCTATTGGACATTCTTTTTATTCATGAGAAATACTTGTCTCTAGAAAGCCTTACAATATGAGGCAAAAGCAACTTAGTGCCATCTGCACTAGTACAATCATTGAATAGAGAAAAAAGCTGATTTTGAACATGTGTTGCTTTTCCATAGAACTCTGCACTGAAAACTGAACTTTATTTGGTTTCTTAATATTTCTCATGTTAAATATGCTCTCTAAGCCAATGACATCATGCAATGTCTGCCTAGGCTTTAGGTTACCAACCAGAATGAAGGATGGCCCAACAAACATTTGGAGCATTTTTTCAAACTTTTATCCAAGTTTTTAAAAAACATGCCTACCTTTCCTAAGAACTATTTTTTTTTTAAATTTTTAAAAAAATATTTAGGGTGGTATAAAATGTTAACAGTCCACAAGCTAGACCGTTTACTAATGGATAACATACCAAGCTTTTAAAAATAGTTCTTTTCCTGCAAGTAATTTCCTAAATATTCCCTTTTTCTATATAGGCACACAGTTACATGTAAATGCATATCATTCACTTGGATCATGAATGGATATTTATAACTGGAAAAAAAATCTGCCTTCAGAACATGAGACGTGCAGAACAAAACTCAAGTGCTGTGGGGGTGATTATTACAACACATGAATACAGAAAAGGAATTCCATTTTAATACATTTTTAAGTTGGTTCGGATGAAAGAAGAAAAATGTACTTACCTCTGTGTTACTTTTTTCTCCCTGCTGCTTCTTCCCTGAGCTTTCAAAGCCAACATTCTGTTTAAGAAAAAGGTATAAAAATCTTAAGTCAATTCTATCCCTACTAGATATGAACAAATCAGCATTTTATTTTATGGGGTATTCTGCTTTCCATTGTTTTTTTTTTAATGAAAAGCTGTACATGCATGTGAATAATAGCTTAAAAAATCATGGTAATGTGAAAGAGTTCATATATATTTTGTGGACTGTCTTTCAGTGTGTGTAACGTAGTACAGAATGTTGCTACTAATCCTATTTTAATTTTTATTTTACAACACTCTGCATAACAAGTTGTTTCATTTCTACTTCCCTTGTAATTGATGTATTTATTAAATCTTTTATATTAGACATCTTTTACACACAATTCTATAGAAAGCTAAGAAAAACATGGAATTAATGGAAACATGAGAACACACTTCTGTATCAATAACTGAATTTTTTAGAAAGTTAAGACATATAATAAAGCATATCAGATCACTGACACTGGTGGTACTTTCACTGAAGTAAAACAACAAAAGGAATAAACCAAATAGGAACCAAACCATTCAGCACATTCAACTGAATACAATCAAAATTAGTGGCTGGACCTATGGAGAAGATCGATTTTGCTTCTAACAAAGGCAGAGGTAGAACATATCTTCAGAGTGATTAAATGTCACTATGGTCAGACACATTATCTAACAGCATGAAGTCATGTACAACAGCTAAGGAGCTGAGTCAGGCAGAATATAATCTGTCAAACTTAGATTGCACAGAAAAATAAATTGTAGGGAGCACAGGAAAAGACTTCATTCAAAAGATTTACCCATAAATGGAACTACAGCTCATTCATTTCTAATAAAAGCAGAATCAGCCTACCATAAAGTCATTGTATGTCCTCAAAAAATCCTAAATCAGATTTAAAATCAAAATTGCTCCAGGAGGAATAAAATGTTGAGGCAAGAAGCAAGCAGCAGTACAATCAAAGAACAATGAACTCCTTAGGAAGTCAGATTGCCACAGCAGGATTGCACAATAAGCAACATTCACATGTTCTCTTCCTCATTCTGCCATTACTGGTGTTACTGACCATTCCCACCAAATGGAATCCAGAGCACTATACTGCATAAATCTGTACATTTGTTCCAACAGAAAGACAACCGGGACACACAAACAGGTAAAAGTAACAGTAGAGCCTCAAGTGTCTTGCTGTTTGTGTGTGTTTGAAGTGTCCTGCTGAAAAAAAGAAAAAAGGAGGGAGAAAAAAAGGAGGGAGAAAAAAAGGAGGGAGAAAAAAAAAGAAAAAAAGAAAAAAAAAAGGAAAAAAAAGGAAAAAAAAGGAAAAAAAAGAAAAAAAAAGAAAAAAAAGAAGCCCTTATTAGTTTAGCCAGCCACATGAATATGGAATAGCAGCACTCAAGACAACTGAAAAGATCAAAATGGACAGCAAGGATCATCTAACCAGTTTCAGAAACCTGAGGTCTTAGTAGAGATTCTGTCGAACTACCATGGCCACATGCGGTTTTCCTTTCCCACAGCACTCTGCTCCTTCCAAAAATCTTTCTAAACCTTTACAAAAGCTGTTCAGAAATACTATACACAAACATCCAAACAGAAGAAATGCAGGTCTGCAATAGTTCAGTTAGGATAAGCAGAATTAATCCAAAGAGTAGGATAGTGCAAGGCTGAATCTAACAATGGGACAGTCAGGTGATTGTGGCTCTGGAAACAAAGAGGTATAAGGTCAAGATTTTGCCCGCAGAGTGTTCAGACTAGAAAAACGATCAAAGAAACAGCACCATAATCATCACAAAAACAATAAACAAAAAAGGATTACTCTTGCATCATTTCCTGACACTTGTTTTGTTGCCTCTGTTGAAATGCCCAGAAGAATAAATCCAGAGGTAGGGAGCCAATACCAAATCATGAACTAGTTAGACTTCCAAACCAAGCACAAGGATCTCATCTGATCCCAATCATACCAAGGGGGACAATACAGCAAGTGGGCTGTGTGTGCATGGCATGGGTGAGGAATACAGGTTGGAGGAAGATACCACGATCTGAGTATTTCAGGTCATTCTGCTTTGGACATTAAGCAACTATACACTGAAAAAAAGATAGCAGTTGCAGAACCAGACAGGAACATTGAACTCACTGTACTGATGTTACCTTTGTGTCACTTGAAACTGTGTTGCTGAGTCAGATAACCTTCAGTCTGTACCAATAGGGAACAGCTAAGAGTGTACTGTAACTACAACTCTAAGTACTGAAGTCTCCAATAACAGGAACACACCCTCCATGTTTCCAATGCATTCACATCAACAGGTCCATTCTGCAAGAAAATGTAACGAACTCCCAAAGAAAACACACTAAGTTCAAGGTAGCCACTCACTAGGACCTCAGAGCTCAGATCACTTTTCTACTTGTTCTGCAGAAACAGTAACAGGTGCTTCAGACAACTAGTGACAAATTACCTTCAAGGTAAAAATACCTAACAAAAACTTTTAAACACTGGTCTAGCACATGGTTTCAACCACATCAGACTGAATCTCAGTATCTGTTAGGTTGCTCCTAACAAAAAAAAACCACATACAGCAAAAGAGCCCTATCACTCAGTGTAAAACACATTGAGAGTACTTGAGGGAACTATCAGTTTGTTCTTACTGTTCCTCAGGTAGAATCCAACCATTGCTGGAAAAGGCTTGCCAGCTGGACTGTGGGTCAGCTGTTCTGACTATAACCTAGAGGCTGCTCACATTTCTTAAGTATCTCAGCTGCAGGTTACTACCAGTTTTAGACACACAAGGCCTACAATTGTCTCACTAAACATCTTCCTTACTGTAGTTTTCACACAAACACATTTCAGCTCAAATTCTCATAATTCCTTCAATTGCTTATTGGAAGGACTTCGCACACGGACACACCCAGAACACCAGCAGCAAACTTCCAGACAACACATAAGGAAATAGGGCTATACATCAGTATGTTGAATGAAAATTAGTAACCCCCAGTTTTATTTTCTCCAATTGTTTTTTTTTAAAAAAGGGAAGTCACAAAATTTACACTCTTCTACAAAGGGACTAGAAACAAATATCTTAAAAATTGCTTGCTTCAGAGATGTTTCGGGCAGTCTTTGGCCCATGACAACCATCTTCCACTTTTAATAGTTGAAATAGTACAAAAAAGTGAATTAAGTAGTTCCAGAAGAGTGTTGCAGAAGTCAGATTATTTATGCTTGCCCTTAAGCATCCACTCATGTTAAGTGAGAATGTATGTTTGGCTGAAGACAGATTGATCAAGATTATCCATAGCAGAGACATACAGTAATCACAAATAGACTCCATACTGCAGCAATAAAATCCACCTCGTAAATCAAGAACAATAAAAACTTAACAGCTGTATTGACGACACAGACAGTGGGGTCACCTCATTAAGTTTGCCAACAACACCAAGCTGAGTAGTGCAGTCAGCACACTGGAGGGAAGAGATACCAACCAGTGGGACCTTGACTGACTTGAGAGGTGGCCCCATGCAAACCTCATGAAGTTCAACAAAGCCAAATACAAGGTCTTGCACAGGACAATCCCAAGCCTAACCACAGGCTGTGTGGAGAATGGACTTCTGAGTAACCCTGAGAAGGACTTAGGATGTTGGTGGGCAAGATGCTCAACATTAGCCGGCAATGTCCATTCCCAGGACAGATAACCAACCATGTCCTGGGCTGCATCAAAAGAAGCATGACCAGTAGGTTGAGGGAGGTGATTCTCTCTCTCTACTATGCTCCCCTGAAACCCCACCTGAGGTACTGCATCCAGCTCCAGGGTCTACAACGTAAAGGAGCACAGGGAGCTGTTTGAAGTGAGTCCAGAGGAGGGCTATGAAGATGAGAGCTGGAGAGAATTTTCACTGGTAAGAAATGTGTGTCTTACAGTGAGCTGGATTTGAAAGAAAGAATAACATATGGTCTTGATTGAGGAAACAAGTTAACCGTATCTTGCAAATTATTTACCTCTAGATAGCATACCTTTTGAACAAAAATAGATATTCCACATAAAGTAGGAAGGTGTGTAGACCACAGAGACTTTAGCTAATCTTGGATTCCCACACAAGGGGACAGGCAGGGACAGGAGGGAAGAACCAGGAAGACACAAAGGATTCAGAGACCATTCTCAAGAAAGAGTGCAGATTGTTTTATGCTTGAAGCAGATGCTATCAACATGGTTAGCTGTTTCTTGTTACTTTGTTGTCTGAACCAAAGCCAGATGTTTAGAATGAACCAAAGAAATCAGATTCTTCTGTATAGATTGTCACACTGACAAAAAGTCAGCAAGCTTCAGGAACTTCACCATGCCTCCACTGGTCTTGTTGGTGTAGTCTAAGATGTTAATTATGATACATTACCATAAGTGGCATGAGACTGACCTACTTGAGTATTTGTTACCTCCCAGCACCAACACTGTTGCAGCTGTTGACAGCCAGAATCCTTTAAGGCAGTAAGGAGACAGCTGATGGCACATTCTTAGCAAGGACACAAAGATTCAAAGTTGCTTCCAGCATGCCCCAAAATAACCTGTATTTGGCAACACTTTTGGCATATGGCAGGGGATGTGAAGTTGAGAAGTGTTCTGCCAAGGGATATGGGTATGCTTGACAAAAATGGAAAAGAGACTTTTAAAGGTCCCCAACTGGCTAATTGATTTCTATAAACCATGGTTGCTTTGCAAAACAGTAAATGTGAGGAGGATTAAATTGGTACTATGTACTGTTCCTAATAATTCTGTTTCATTTGTGTTTACTGGCTCTGCTACTGTAATACCATTGCATTAATTCAAATAACCAGAGACCAAGCCAGGAACGAAAACGTAGAAAATCACTATACTGATTTTCTACTCCAAACTTAATGCTAAAAACTAAGAATTTTAGGAAGGCTTTAAAACTTAAGAATTTGGTATATTGATTTGCCTAACATCTTTAAACGCTGTATTTATTTAACACAAGCTTTATCCTATATGTAAAATGAATAGGTTTAGTGATCTATTTTCACATCTTTTTTTTTTTATTCTGTAGTACATAATAAAGTGGCATCTGAATTTAAAATAAGAAACAAAACATGAAAAACTTCCCAAGGTCTTCAATCACAGAGAGTCAACTTCCTGGACCACTGTGCTGGTTTTGGCTGTGACAGAGTTGATTTTCTTCACAGCAGCCAGTGTGGGGCTGTGGTTTGGATCTATGCTGGAAGCAGTGTTGGTAACACAGAGATGTGTTCATTGCTGCTGAGCAGTTCTTACAGCCAAAGACTTTTTTGCTTCTCACCCCACCAGGGAGGAGGCTGGGGGTGCACAGGGAGCTGGGAGGAGACACAGCCAGGACAGCTGACTCAACTGACCAAGGGGATAGTCCATACCAAATGACATCATGCTCAGCATATAAAGCTGGGAAAAAAGAAGGAAGGGGGAAACATTAAGAAGGAAGGGGGAAACATTCTGAGTGACGGCATTTGATTTCACAAATCACCATTAGGCATGATGGTGCCCTGCCTCCTAGACATGGACGAACAACTGCCTGCCCATGGGAAGTGGTGAATTAATTCCTTGTCTTGTTTTGTCCACGTGCACAGCTTTTCTTCACCTATTATACTGTCTTTATCTCAACCCATTGTTTTGTCACTTTCACCCTTCTGATTCTCCCCCCCATCCCACAGGGTGAAGTGATCAAGTAGCTGTGTGGGGCTTAGCTGACAGCTACAGTTAAAACGATGACACCTCTTACCCTGACCTCACAGACTATGCTTAGAGATTACCAAACCAGCAGGTCTCAGCTGCAGTCTGCACCTACGCACTGTCACAAGTCACTTTTCTCTAGATGACATTTGTACTACCTCACCAGCCAGAAGTCAACAGCTGTTCCAAGCTACAAACCAAGGTCTAGTTGAGCCTGAGGAAGCTCTGTTGTTAGTGTCAATATAAGAAATTCAACTTGACACAATCTAGGTATTAAAAAAAAAAAATTATTTGTAAATTACAGCTCTCACCCAAGCTTCAGCCATTTTGAAGATTTCCATGGCTACTATAGAATTAACAACTGTAGAGAGAGGATTGGACATACTTACATGATATCAGGAGCTAATTAGCAACACAAACAATGTGACATGAGTATTTGGGGTTACAATGATGAGGGTAAAATTGTGGATGCTGTCTACCTGGACTTGAGTAAAAACTTTAACACTGTTGCCCACAGCAACCTCCTAGAGAAACCAGCTGCTCATGGATTAGATGGGTATACTCTTCAGTGAGTTAAAAACTGGCTGGATGTCCGGGTCCAGAGAGTTGTGGTGAATGGAGTTAAATCCAGCTGGTGGCAGGTCACAAGTGATGTTCCCCCAGGTCCTGGTGCTGGGTCCAGTCCTGTTTAACATCTTCATTAATGATCTGGATGAGGGGATTGAATTCAACTTTGGTAAGTTTGCAGATGACACCACACTGTGTGGGAGTGTCAATCTGCTGGAAGGTTCTGCAGAGGGACCTGGACAGGCTGGATCAATGGGCAGAAGCCAACCTTAAGGGGGTTCAACAAGGCCAAGGCCAAGTCCAGGTCTTGCACTTTGGTTACAATAACCCCAGGAAATGTTACAGGCTTGGGGTAGAGCTCCCTGGAGGAAAAGGATCTTGGAGTGTTAGTTGACAGCCCACTGAACATGAGCTGGCAATGTGCCCAGGTGGCCAAAAAGGCCAACATCATCCTGGCCTAGACTGGGAACAGCAGGGTAGGGAGTCTCTCACTGTACTCAGCTCTGGTGAGGCC
>VXBZ01012316.1:217212-235829 GCA_013399135.1 Heliornis fulica
AACCCAATTTTACTACTTTAATTTGATAGCTAAGAGTAATATCTTTTGAAATTCCCCCTAAAGTTCTGTCCTGGCATATAATCAGCTTTAAAAATTTTCCATTTTAGATCATTTACATCTTTAAAATAACGAAGGCTATTCTCCATAGTGGTTTTGGGACATTCTCCAGGCAGAGAGAATTTAATAAGAGAAATGATAGCAAAAATAAAACCCCAAAAACCCTGGCATTAAGGCACAACAAGACTAAAACACAATGCAGTATCATCAGACAAATATATAGGGTAATTTAAGATTCAGTGTCAATACCACGTGTAACAATGGTTTAGAAAAGAAGAAAATAAATGTTCAGGCCAATGGTTTATCCAGGTATGCAGAATCAGTTTCCTCAGTGTTCTGTAATGAGCATAATGAGGTGAGACTCTAAAGGTATATATGCTATATATGCTAAGCAGCAGACTTGGCTGCAGTAGCAGCATCTGAATCTCTGCACACTTGCAATTTTCACAGCTAAAACACTCAGTGGGGAAAAAAAAAAAAAAAAACCAAAAAACCCCAAAACAAAACAATACAAAACCAAACCAAACCAAACCCACTTTTCCAATCCTGAAACACTGTCAGGCTTCAAGCACAGAGCTTGGTAATGGCAAAAGGAGCCCCTGGATTCCAGACCTGGAGGAAGACAGCAGTCACCACAATTTATACCCCTGATTGAGTTCCTGGGAGAGAGCGGGCAGTGGGGTCCCTCCTGCAGGGAGTAGGAGTCACTCAGTGCCTCCGCACAGCCAGAGTCTCCGGTGCCAAAGGGTAAGGAAAGCAACAGGCATTTTCTCTCCACTCCTGACCCAGGCTGTGAGGTATGCATTTTGGCCCTGACCAAGGTGTGGGCCAGGGCACAGGGCACAAGGGACATTTATCCTTGTTGTTAGCCAACATCGAGTGACAGAGGTGTGGAACTGCCTGGGGGGAAGGCTGATTTTGACAGCCATGCTGCTGGACGCCTGTCCTGAGACATGCTTGGCAATGTGCAGAGGGCTGTAGGATCAGCTGCAAATCTATAAAATCCCTTCCTGGAGTAAGGACATTCCTAAGGTAGTCTAGATATTGCTTCTGATACCAACCTACTGTGGATTTCATACAGGCAAATTACAAACATCAGGGAAAATTAATGGAAAAATTAGTAATATACATGTTAATTTTAAAATGGTTTTCATAGGGATAGTGGTAACTCCTTACTGTGGGAATATGAATACACAGAGATGGCCATCAACCATCCCTATGGATCTGCTTTCCCTCAACCTCCTTGTATGCCTGACTTTTGCGGTAAATGCAAGTCACGCTAATAAGCTAAATGATCCAGCAAGGCAGTAGCACAGAACTGGGCTAGTATGGATTGTTGCTGTTTGTTGTTGTTATTAAATTTTACTGGATAAGCACAGGTGTTCTTTCTCAATGTGGCAAACACCAAGAGCAGCACAGATCCAGCCCTACAGACATGCTAAGGGTAGTTTTTCAATTGTTCATACTCTTCACACACAAGTTTCAAGCAAACACATCTGCAATTAAGTCATCTTTTCTGCTCTCCCTCCTCAAGGCCGTACTATGCAGTCCTGGCAGCTCCCGGGCACAGCCCCCGTCGTACTCAGACAATCTGGAGCTGAGATGAAGCACTCTGAGACCGGGTCAGGCCAACAGAGTAAGGGGACACTGGAGGTACATATGGACAAAGCTTCTGCTGTGGCATGTACTGAATTTAAATTGGACACGACCAAACCCACAGAGTCCCCACCACATGCAGAGCATGACAGGGGACAGTTTATTTTGGCCCTGTAAATGGTACACAAACAGTCAAATTGTAGGATTGTGTGTCCCCTACACGCCAGGTAAACAGGAGGTTATGCTGTTGTGTGACATTAACGGGTACCCATCCACCATGTTCTAGGGTGAGGAGAGGAGGAGGATGGGCAATTGACATGTGTGTCATTGCACTGAAGTGCTGCTGTGGTTTGAGCCAGACCCTACAGGCATCCCCACACCACTCAGAGATATGCATGTGCCAAAACACTTGCACCTGCAAGAACCTCATCTCAGAAGGGACAATCTGTTGCTCTATCCTCAGCAGACCCTAGAAAGTACAGAGGCTGCAGGAGGCAATATTGTAAGGAAGAAATGGGTTGGAAGAGGCAGTGAAGGGGAAGGAATAGGGGAGGACTACCTCTGCTGCAGGAGAAGACAGGGAAAGCACATGGCTGAGTTTTTGTGAGGGAACAGCTGAAGTCTCCTTTGGGTTATGGACTTTAAATGCAAGGGCTGCATGTGTGACTTTTTCCCTGGGACAGTTCATTATTTTCGCCTGGCTTCATCTAGTACTGCTTGTGCATAAAGCAATCCTTCATATAGACACGTCATAAACATCAGGGAAGAGTTTACAGTAGGCATTCAGAGACCAGCCTAAGTGGCCAATGCTGGGAACTGCTCTGCAGCACCACATGCACCCAGCCCTTTGTAAGACACCTTGCCCATTAAGACTCTTGTTTATGGAAGACCCACCTGTTCTGACTCTTGGTGTCATCTAGGATGTCAGTAGAGCTGTTGATCAGAACAAACTTCTTCTAATGCCATTAAGCAGTAGTCTTCAGCATGGCAACACTGTGTTTTTATGTACCAAGACATCTCCTCTTTCATGGAACAAGTTATTTTAATTATGAAAATATTCATAATGTCATGGGAACTATTAAAAATAAAAGACATGTCAGTAGTATAACTTTCAAACCGTTTCTCACAACCAATGTGTGACAGTATCTCTTCAGTCAAGGTAGCACTTTTACACTTAACCATCAGAGTTCTGGGGCTTTTTTCCTTAAGTATACACGCAGTATAAAATGTAAATATTTTATAGTTCCGGGCTATGTAATGTAACTTAGTTTTCGGGTGGCCTGCTCTTATCAAAGAATCCCTCTCAATCTTGTTTTACAAGCGAAAGGATAATCTTGTTAATTCTCTGATGTGGGATTTAGAAGCTCTGAACGCTGCATCCTGGTCTGCCATGGGCCGTGCACAGCAGGAGCACCATGTTCCCTCCAGCTTTGGTTGGTACACAATGCGGGAGTGGGAACCTCCTGTCTTGAGCACTTGCAGCTCTTGGCACACTATTGCAGTACGAATAATAGGTGCTGCAGTGTGAGAAGAACCTGTCAAAGTCGTTGACCTCTTCATGGCTGTGTGCCAAAATCTGCTGAACTGCCACAGGAAACGTGAGTGACAGAAGCAGCTCAGTTACACAGCACGGGGTTCGGCTGCTGCAGCACATCAAGTCCGGCCATCGCTTCTGTCAGCAGGGAATGTCTGGTGGCCACCGTGATGTCATGGGTAGAGTGCGACTGGCTGCAGAGGGACAGAAATAGATGTACTTTCAGCTTATGGTGTCTGATGACCAAGACCTCCAGAGCTGCTGGGTGACAGCAGAGCTGCCATGCTGCCCCCCCCTTCCTCGATGCCACAGGCCCCAGGCAAACCACAAACTATTTTTGCACCTAGCAGGGAAACAACAAGGGTTTAATCAAACTAAAAGGCAGCTCAGCTTGATAAACCGGCTGAGCTTACACACTTGCAGGGTCATGACAGCGAAACATTATGACAATAGCCGAATGGCAAGGCAAAAAAAAAAAATAATAAAAGATCACAGGTGTTTTCCTCAGCCATTCATAGCTCCCAGGACGGCATGGCCCTTTCCTGGACTTTAGCATGCCACCTGCCTTACAAAAGCCTGTGATGCCGCGCTTGGTTGCTCAGGGGTGGTGAAGGGCACAATATGGTTGTGTTTTGCTATTTTCTTCCCCACCTCACCCCCGTAAGCCAGCCTCAGGCCTGTGAGAAACAAGAATTTTGCCAATCTAGGCTGCCAATAAGAACAGGTGGCCGCACAGCTTCCCCTAAAAAGGTGCAAAAATCCCCACATGGCCAAGGAAGCACAAAGGCACTAAATAAAGTTGTGTGGGGACAAACTCAAGAGTAGAAGGAGCCCAGGCAAATGTTTTTGTCATCAGCATGGTACAGCTCCAGGGCCTCATCACCAGACATACAAATGAAGTCCAATCCAAACATGAGAAATGCGCTTCAGTGGGATATGAGCTGCAGCATGGGCAGAGCGGGATCTCTCTGAGCTGTCATCAGCCATAATAGCATTTATCGGTTCATTTCTGCAAAGCTGACTTAAACATGAGTCTGGATATGGAGAAACTGTTCCCCAAAGTCCCAATTTGAGGAATTTGCATCGTGTGCTATCTATGGGTCCTACCTTCTCCCACCCTGTTCCTCTTCACTAAAGCACATCTGTACTTGCTTTTCACACATTCCCTCTCCTGTCCCTCCTGCTTTACCACTTCTTTTTCCTTCAGTCTCGCAAACCAGATCAACTGTGCATTTCTCAGGCCCAGCTGTCTGCAGGTTGCTGTGTTAGATTGCCCATGTCCAGATGCCTGTAGCTTGTCCGCTCTGCAGAATGCAGCTGAGGATGAGCAGAGTATGTTGTTGTATATTCAGAAAAGTTTTTCTTTCAGTTTTTCAGTTTCAGATCAATGTTGTTTCCGTGTAACCCAGTTAGGGCAAACAACCTTAACTCTGCTCTTTACGTAGACATTTTTAAGTACGCTAACCCCAGTTTACCCTAGATGATGGGTCCAAAAGTTCTGCTAAATTTCTCTGTGAGGGAAATTTGGATGACAGCCATCTCTCTGTCAGCATGTAAAACAACATCATATGCTCTCATTTAGCTTGCTTGCTTTCCAGCTGCAGAGAACTCTCTGAGTTTTCAGTAGATGGGACACCAGGCGCTGTGTAGCTGGTCTGCTTGGATGCAGAGGAGCCCTTTTTTCTTTGCAGCTATGTAGGTTATTATAAAAAGTTGTTTTCCCCATGTTTCTTTTCCCGAGAGATTTATTTAAAGCATTATGACAGATACAAGCAAGTGCAATACCTCCTCTGCTTTCAGTCTAGGGCTGGAACATTCAACAGAGAGACATGTCCCACATGAGCAGGCAATCTGTAGCTAATGTGCAACCATGCAGAAAACACCAGCATAACACCCCCTTACCCTGGGTGCAAGGACACCAGCAAAATAATAAAGCGGCAAAGGAGGACAAGAGGATGGCACCAGATGTCTTCGCCTTATAGCGCTGCCTCCCTGTAAATGCACCATCAAAATTTGATAGTCAATAACATTGTTTGGTTTCAGTAAGTGGAAGGATCCAAGGGAAGCAAGTGGACTACACAGCACAAACATCCTGAGAGAGCATGTCTCGCTCTTCTCCAATACAGGGACTAGTTGAAGTCAGCAACCATGTAGCTTGTCAGTAAAGCATGACATGAAAGTTGTTAGTAGCAATTCTTTCTCCTTCCCCTTCCCCCAAGTTTGCTAGATATCAAGTTCACTTCTTAAATTTTTCTTCTAGAAAAAGTAGACCTTCCCCACCCCTCATCCCCTGCTAGTACATTAAAGGTTTTGCTGGTCAGACCGGACAGCATAGCTTATGGAGAGGTGAGGTATCCCTTAGCATGGAAAAGCCCTATGAACTTAAAACAGTCCTTCTTTGCTTGAAATTAGGGATGATAAACCGTGAGCAATTATTAACTGTCATTTGTTCTAGACATGTAGAATTAGAAAACTGATCCTTTGTCATAAAATCAATGCCAAGAATAAAAGGAAATAAGTAAAACACACACTAATATCCAAGGTCTTATGTTCTAACGTAAGTAATTAAAGTGCCCCAAGCTTCAAAATTTACAATAACTCAGTTCCTCCTTAAATTCTAAGGCACCACTATATTATTTGTCTGTGGCTTACCTGTTCTTATTTATTTGTTTTAAACAACCAGTTTAGGTATAATCTCACTGTGGACAGCAGACTTGCTCAAGAGTGAAATCTAATATCAATTGCAGAGTTGAATAAACTTTATTCAGATAAAATGAAAAATATTGTACCAGCTAGAAAAGAATTTTCTTTTAAAATGTGTCACTCTTAATCACAGAAAAAAAAATATTTCTAGATGTTCATATGTCCAGAAACATGGCACAGGAATTGATACTAGAGAATCCTTATGTTCCTTGTTACATGGTGATGGATTTATTTCCTTTTTTAAATGACTTATGGAGGCATCTGTTGAAGTGCTCTTGTAGGAGCTTGTTTTGAGCACTAAAGCTCACCCAGGTGGAAATCAGGATATCTCACATTTTTGTTCTCGCTGGTGACTCCACTCGGTGCACTCCAGAACTTTGATTGCAGAGCACTTGGATGCCATGCTGGGCTTGGCTGAGCGCATTGTGGCTGTTTCCTAAAGAAAAAGCGAACAATTCATGTTCACTGCACCTGGGGAAGTACAACCCATGGTTACCTGCTAAAGGCCTGAACGCCTAGGAAGTTGCTGCAGCTGACGGCAGCCTAAGCAGAATTCGCCACTCGCTGCTGGTCAGTTGACACAAACCACTCCGAACACAGTCTGTTTACAATTTCAGACATGATCAAAGCCCTGGTGGGAATTTCTTTTTTTCAAAATTTGCCTAGCAGGCAAGGCCTGAGAGTCAGGAAGTGGCACAACTGTTGTTCTCAGCCCAGGAGGCTGCGGAAAAAGAAAAAAAAAAAATAGTTGCTGAGTCAGGCAGAATTTCCCCTGAGGACTCTGGCTGCAGCCCAGCCTTTAGAAGACCTGCCAGCTCACCTAAGGGTGAAACCAAAGCCTTTTAAAGAGCCTATACAGCTCACAAAGAGGGAATCTCAATTTTAGGGTACCTCTTTTTTTGTATATTTTAGGTTAGGTCTGTGGTGAAGAAATCTCTGGAGTCCTGGAAAGATCAGTAAGAGCTGTTTGTGGAGGGTCTTTCCAACCTCAGCCATTGCTGACGTAGCCAGGAGCTCTGCACTGCTCAGCTGAATGCTGCTTGCTGTACCTGGGCCTGTTACCATGGAAATGGACCCTGGAAAAAGTGGGATAAGAGTCTTAAAATAATTACCAATATAATTAGCACTTTTACCTTCTTTTGGAGATTGGCTCCCCCAAAGCCCCCAAATAGTGAAACCATCCAATTCAGACCTATCAATACAGCAATTAGTGTCTAAAGAGGCATAAGTTAACATAATCAATGCGGAAATGACACACAGAAGGAAGGCATTGCTGGAGCGGGGAAACAGTGGGTTCCTGTGGCCTTCTTTGCTTATTACTAATAAGAAACTCTCCTCCTTTGCTATGAGTCACTGTTCCAGTTTCACCCTTAATTAATTCAGAGTCAAGAGAAAGGGCACAAACATGAAGAGGAGCTCCCAGTGATGGCTCAATAAAGTTTGCTGAAGAGGGGGGGGGAAAGAATTCATTAGAGTAACAAATCTCCAGAAAATAGCAAGGAAGAAACCTCAGTTTCTTCAACAGACGTGCTGTGCAGCTGCCATGCTGGGAAATCTGAGCGCCAGTGTTTTCATCATTACACAGCAACTGCCCAAATGAAACTCATCAGACAACGAACCACTCGTCAGGATGGTGCTACCCAGCCACTATGCACACAATGTGTCTTTCACCCAGGAGCCGGCCAGTGCGCTGTGATCTGCACCGCTTGCTTACTGCAGCACTGAGAAAGCCATCAAAGATCTGTCACCTTTCCCAGAAACACCTCCTTTACCTATGGAGGAGTCAGCGGGCAGTTTTGGTTTTGGATATATAATTTCACACTTCTTCACTAAGAACACAATAGCCCACTTGTGTTCAGGCTGAAGACAGGACTCACCATTAGCAGCCGGTGAAGTGAATGCTTGAATAATTATTACTGCTTCTAACACCATTAACATTTGGCTGGATACAGCCCAAAAGCTTCTGGCTGTGGTCATTCAGCAGAAGGAGATGAGCTTTCCAAAGAAACCCATGCTTGCTTGGAAGGAAGGGCAAAACAGTAGGAAGAATTTTTTTAGTGGATGACTAGGTTTGCTAGTGGATTTTGGCAGTGTCTAAACTCACATCGTAATTAAAAAAAAAAAAAATTATCCTAATTACCTCTGTTCATCTCATACTACTTTTTCAGGGCCTCATGAGGCTGCAGGATGCCTATGGGCAGGGCTGGGCAGAGGAGCCAAACCCAGGTAGATCCATGTGAAATGAAGCCGTGTCCCTGGGGATGTCTTTTGTGCAAGTTCTACTTGCTAGTAGCCATCCAACCCTACTCCCCACCACCCCCTACCTGTTTCCTTCGGTGTATCTTGTTACTCAAGTGTCGTCACGCAGCCTAGTCACTGCACACACAGCAAATAAAGCTTCTTTGTACTCTCACCCCCTATCAAAACGGTAGCAAGGTTCAAGAGCAATAGGTGATCTTTCCTGTCATTAGCTGAATACTGGGGTGGGTTTGGGGTTTTTTTGCTTCAAGCTATGCATCGCTGTACAGCTGTTTCTCATGCATCTGGAATTTCAGGATGCCTCAGGATAACAAGTAATTTTCCCATACTTACAGAGTGCAAGGATTTTTCTTAAACACACTGAAATCCAAAGTTGTTGTTATTGTTCAGCAAAATACTACCGAGACGAAAGATTATATCATGCATTTGTCATAGACTGTCTCCATGCCTACCGCAGTTAAGTGTTTTCAAATGAGTGTGAGGGTTAGGCTAATTTCTTCCATTAAGCACAAAACATCGCTGTGGGTGGAACACTTCTCTGCTTTCACCATGATGACATAGACCGAACTGGCTGGACGGCTTCCTTGCCGTGGAGAGCCCTTGAGACATGTGCATGTGAAGCACACGCATTTTTACCACAGCTCGTTTCAGAGGAGACCAAAGGTTTTTCTCACAAAGAAAGGTAGGTAGGGGGACGGGTGGTGAAGACCATCCAGATAGAGAATGCTGGAGGGAACAGCCATGACTGCAGCCAGAGGTACTGTGGCCGCTGGGCACTGTGTCGTGCTCTGACGCTCAGTTTGGACAGTTTCCAAAAGGATGTTCTCTGCTCCAAACGTTCCGAGAGCTTCCAAGATTTCTGGTTTCCCTAGCTGCTACCCTGAGCCCTCCTAAACAGCTATCATTCCCCAGAAAAACAAGACACACAGAGTCCTCAGCAACAGCTTTACTTTCTTCAAAGTACTGTCCAATTTCTTCACTATCTTAAAAAAGTTAAACACATAGAGAAAACGCACTAGTGACTGCATGGAGCAAATAACTGTCCTTAGCAGCACAAGGGGCCAGAGCCGGCACAGCTGTGGAAAGTTTTGGAGGCCATCAAAGTGACACCAAACTGAGTTCCAAGGCAAGCACTCACAGATTGAGGAGGTGCTATAATTAAGGTACATAAGGTTAGGAGGTGCATAATTACATTCAACCATAATTACACCCACTGGTGACTGTGCTTTATGATACACTCTTCAATTACACGACCGCCTCCTTTCTTCTTTTTCCTATGGGATCTTCGCCTGGGTCAGGACCGTCTCTATGGCACAGCGCGGCTGCTTTGCCCGAGTTGACATGGGACGTGCTGTGTAGGACAGCGGGAGCCGCAGCAGCGTTTGCATCGATTGCACTCTCACCAGGACAACCAGCTTTCATATGAAGTTAGGCTCATGACAGAGATGTGTGAGGTGTGAGAAGTCTGAGCTCATGACTCAAAATGTTCTCCTGCAGGTTTGAAAAAAAATTTACAGATTTGTTTTCTGGCTCACCTTTATAAATCTCTGTTGATATGCAGCGTCTTTATGAGCTGCTTTCTTAACTCTAGGGTAAGAAACTCCTTATTGAGGAGCTGTTTTGTTTTTTAGATATACCTGGTGAACATTAGTGTGCATGCTGAAAAGCAAAACAGAGTGCTTGTCTTTTACAGGCACTCACATGTCAGCACCATGAAGAAATATTTACACTGTGTGCAGCTAATAGCAATCTTTCGTAATTGCTGCTTATTAACATCTCCATACTTTTGAAACACAGTAGAATCATCGTTTCAGTCATACTTTTGAAATAACTAATGCAATGGCAATATAGAAATTTAACTATTCATAATCGTAGGCTGCCTGTCTGAAATAAGTGCAAATAACCTATTTAGCAATTACACTGATGGTACTAAAACAGAGTCCTGAATGACAGGCAAACCCAAATCTGAGTTTTAAGAAGATGCCATTAAATTATGTGTTTCCTTGTAATGTAAAACTAGACGACCAAGCCTTGGATCTTGGTCTATAACAACTTGAAAATTCCAGAGGATTACATGCATTGGGTGAATCATACGAAGACCTCATTGTAGTCTAATTAGCAGCAAAACTTGCTAACCTCTAACATAGGAAGAAAAGGAAAAGAAATTCAATGTATGCACCTATCAAATGTGCAAAAGAGAGACAAACTTACTAAGGGAGCCAGAGAGAGACCACAGGTTTCAGAACTGATTTATGATTTGCTGTGGCCAACTTGGGAAACCACTCTATGACATCACTCCGTGAAGGTACCCCCCTTCCTGCAGCAGACCACTTGACACGGCATTCTTGCTCAGCCCCACACAGTCCACTGATAAATTCTCAGCAAGGCTTTTGGTGGCAGGAATGGAACTATTTCTACCTTCCTTTAATCACACTGGACAACCCAGAGCTGTTACAACTCAGTACCACTGGAGTAACTGGAGAAGGTTATCTGATATATTGTGTTACACCAGGATAAGTAAGATTAAAGATCTCATTATGTATCTGGAAACAATACAAGTGTTTCGATAAAGTTGTATTCCCTTTGTCTTCCCACATCAATAAATATTTTAACCTCAGTCTCTTAGTTATATCCTGTTTGTAAACAATGCAGTTTTCTCACCAGTCTCTAATTGACTCTAGTTCATACTCCTGATGGTTAACTTCTCATGTTTCTACTTTTAATAGTTAAAACATCAGGATATCAGGTTTCAGTATCAAGTAAGGATTAACTCCGAAGCTGAATGTTACAGTCACCCTCCTGTTTACTTCTATAATTACTGCTAACTCAAGTGTCATCCCGCTTTTAGTTTCAACACATCTTCCAGTGAAGTACAGACTGTTGTCATTTGGCAAGTTGCTTTCCAGCCCTTGGCATTAAATACAATGCTCCTTAGTGTGTGACATCTACATTTGCATCTGTCAGCCTGACACCCTGTTATCCATATCTCCGAGTGTTAGACGTAGGGGAAGGAGCCTCGTGGATATTTAGCTCATGTTTCTTGCAGCAGCAGCCTAGTCAATAGTTGCTTTCACCAGAAAGTGCCAGTTGTGGCTTTGGTATCTTGAGGTGTGGCCTTGCTTCTGGGATGTGCTTCTGACTTCTTCATTCAAGCTTTGAGAGAACAGTTGTTTGCAATAACTAACTGCCTTGGCATCTTCCTTAGCAGAGACAGAATATCACTGCGTCTGTCAGACTTTTCCTTTACAGTTCTTTCCACAGTGTGAGATTTTAGGTCCAGCTGAGAACTTAGAGCATCAATACACATCAGTGAATTAATAGGGCAGATGAGGTAAATCTATCCCTTACGTAAAACATGGTGTTCTCTCTCCTTTTAAAGTTAACCAGGAAGTTACCTTAGCAGACATTTAAACATGCGGTCTGCTGACTTGTGGCACACTGGCATCAGTGAATCCTGCTGAAGATTCGCTTGATACAGCAGCCACCTGAAAACACACCTTATGCATATTAGAGTAAAATTTAGCTTCACCATTTTATAAAAACTCTGCTTTTTATGGAAAGGAATACTTCTGTAAATGTCTCAATTTAAAAAAAAAAGGTCATTTTCTCCACTAGTATTTCAGTCAAAAGTACTACTGAATATTTCAACAAGTCCTACCACTGAGCAAAATCTAAATGATACAAAAATGACAAGGAAATGGAGGGAGGGGAGGAATCAATTTTATTTATTAAGCTCCAATTAAAAATATATATCAACATTAAAGTACTATAAATTTTTACCATTACCAGCTCTGACAAACTATACCAAGAAACTCTCTGCCTACTTTTATGCATTAGTTTTTGTTTTAAGATGTGGTAAATTATAGTTTGGGCTTTTGGACCTGCCTGCAGTTTAGGTTGCCCAATATTTCCTTTTTTAATAGCCTGTTTTAAATTGTTTTTACATTTGCCAAACTATAACTGTTTGAACTGAAACTCTCCATGCTGAATATCCTCCCCAGGCTGCTTTTGGTGAGGAGAATTTCAGCTGAATTATTTTGGCTGCTTCTGAAATCAAAGCACGGTGTTCTACATGCTACTTCAGTAATTAAAACCATCTGGTATCCATGCTTTGGAGTAAAGATTTGAAACTTGGCAGAGAAAAAGTTTGTTTTGAAGTGTCCTCTTTGCCATTCTCATGAGGATACACCTACGTTTACCCAGGTTATATGCCTCTAAGAATGTGCATTTCAGGAAAAGCTTGCTGCCTGTATCTGAAATCCATTTAAGTGCTCGCATCTCCGGCAGCTCTCCGGGTAGGCTCAATGGTGTACTAACTGTTTTATCCCATGCATGAGAGTTCCCTCCAGGCCACAACCACAGGGCTGAAGTTGGGCCAGCAATAAGAACAGCTGTGAAGCAGCTCCAGCTACAGCGAGATAAACCAGAGGAACTGTGGAAGCAGCAGCCTTGTCCCTCGTGTGTCCTCACTGATGGATTTCCTGGCAGCAGATGAGGAGGTTTGGGGGAGCTCCCCAATGCTAATGCAGAACAATCTGTGAAGGGACCAGCTGAACAATTTCTCTTAATCTTAAATCTAAGATGCAAACTGCAGATGGTGAGCTGTGGCACATAAATCAGTGCTGTAGAAAAGGCTATCGAGATAGTATCTCATTATTTCCTTTATGTTCTCAATGGACTGTGCATATATAACTAAAAACAAAATGTACTTTGTGCCCTGTGTTTCCTAGGGTAACTTAATCATTGCGTCCTTGTGAAATGTCTTTGAAACAGATATTATTTCTCTCCATGCCAGGGACTTTTTTTTTTTTTTTTATTTTCCCCAAAACTCATGATCTAGTTCCTCACTCGCAACAATGACAGCACCAGCACCTAAGATCCCTGAAACTACTAGACACTAATTACTATCTGTGACGTCCAGCATGAAGGACCCCAACTCTCTTCACCCAAGCTTATCAGCTTCCTCAGTAGAAAAAAGTTTAGTGCCAAAACCAATTAATTACAAGTCTTAGAATTAAAGGCTCTTTAATCAGAGCATTTATAAAGTTTTCTCAAAGTAGGGGTAGACTTGAACACACGTTGGTGTGCATGTTGAATCAGGCAGAGCATGCAAAGTAAATAATTCTTTTCATAGCGATTCCTCTTGGGCATTTGGGTCACTGAAATTGCACTAGTCAGCATAGAAGAATCTGAAACATTGCTGCTTCCCTCATATAAATATTACTCTAGTCCTCTCTATGTCTCTTTTCATAATAGATACTATATGCTGGTTTAATTTTATATTTTTTTTTATATAATGGATGATGTGGTCATGTTTGCATTCCCTGGTGAAAAATTATAAACCATGATGACCACGTTATTCCAGTGAAGAGATATTTTATCATCAAGTTAGTGATCTCTCCCCTGTCCGTATTCACATTTCCTACAGTTGCACCAAATATCTTCTGCTTTTCTAGCTAACATTATTCCTCCTTCTTTTTCTCCACCCCCCCCCAAACTCAATTGTTTACAGCACTTGAATATAGGTTCTCTAAAGAAAACAGAGATGCCAACTCTCCCAGTAAGTATGTCATAAGGAGATGGGCATTCCTGCTGGCATTTTTGAAACTGAGAGACTCATTGACATTTGCCAAAAATACCTTTTCTAGGTCTCACTTTTTTACATGTAGAGTGTTATTCTTATCCCTGTAATCCACTCTGTAAAATGCTTTAGACCATAAATGGTCAACAAGAGGATGATAACATTATTGGGTGTTGGTCAAGTTAGCATAGAATGATTTTTTTCAGCTCCCTTAATAACGTCTCTCATCAAGCTCAGTAGTTCCTCATTCTCTGAAAATCACCTTCCCTTAAATAACTAACCTTGGGCTTTGAATTTTAACATGTGTAAAACTGTAGCCAAAAAATGCTGTTAATAAACACAGGTTACACATATAGGAGTTGTATTTTGGGCTTTGGGAAAAGCGAGAGGGTTATTTAGATTCACTCCCTCCTTTTCTGCCAGCAGAACAAAGTACTTGGCGAACATAAAACTCCTTGAGATGGAAGTAGCCACAACAGAGGTAAAGAGGCTTTACAGAGGCGTAACCATTACCAGAAGACAAGGCATAGCCAGAGCTAAAAATTTAAGACGTGAGTGTACTTGTAACCTTTATGCTTAAGCTGTATTTGTTTGCTACTTAAGAAGATTCAGGCTAATGACAATCCAATAAAAAATAAGTACAGAAATGTTGTTTTAAACTACTCTCCATTCCGAAGATTATTTTAGATGTATTAAAGGCATATCAAAATAATCATATATTATTTAAAGGTGTGCTGTTGCTGACACTGAGGTATCAGTTTGCAAGTCAAGTAGAGAAAGTTTTCAGACACTGGAAGAACCATTTCAGAATTCATTAGTCTGAACTCATAATATTATCCAATTATTGATATAATCATCCAACAGCCAAATCTAATTAAACATCAATAATAAAATTGTACTCTCTCATATTTTCTTTTAAACAAAGGCAATTCTTTTTCATTAAGCCTATAAAAGAAAATTAAGTCATTGATATTTTCTTAGACATCTTGTTGATTTTTATTTGTATGATTTGTGGCAGTATTTAACAAATAAAAATGTTATTTGTTTCATGTAACAAACTGAACAACCCTCTGCAGTCAAAACTTCTCTTTTGACAATAACTAGCACTAATAAGCAGAGGAAAAGCCAATACAAAATGTGTAACACTTCAAAATTAGGTATCATCATAGCAGTTAGGTGCTAAGGTCTGGGATAAAATCCAAATTCTGCCACTGCCTAAATTTATTCTTTACTTTTATGTTAAATTCTTCCTTCTTATCATAATGCTTCTGCACAAAACCAAAGCTGAAACATCTTTATTACTGTGAGGAAATAGTTTAGATGGTCTTATTTTTGCTACAGATCCTGCCAGCAATAATAATAATAACAAAAAGGTTTCAATACTCATTTTTAATATTTTAGGAACTTGGCTGACAACTAAACAAATATTATTTGAATAGACTTATTAGGGATTTATTTAGCAAATCATTCTCCGGTTGCATAGATCACACCTGTGCAGCTTGCAAAAACGTGTTAAGTTACAGAACTGAACCCAAATTAGTCAAATATGTATATCAGACAAGTACGACTTCTAGTCTACAAGGCTTCTCCAGCCCAAAACACTGCTTGAAGAGGCCTGAGTTGTCTTCTTTCCTCTTGTTATTTTCAGGCAGTCACTCACAGTCTCTGCTTAGAATGTGGGCCATCCAAAACAAAAAATTTGAAAACACAAAACTTTTCTGTGCTCTTGTCAAGATCTGGGGACCTTTGGACACCAACAAGAAATGGCACCTCTTCTGCTACAGATCTGTCTCTTGGATCCTTGTTAGCTATCCTCTACTTTCAAGGTGCTTAAGAAGATAATATCACAGAACATTAGAAGTTGGAAGGGACCTCGAAAGATCATTGAGTCCAACCCCTCTGCCCGAGCAGGACCACCTAGATTAAATCACACAGGAATGTGTCCATATTGGTTTTGAATGTTTCCAGAGAAGGAGACTCCACAACCTCTCTGGGCAGCCTGTGCCAGTGATCTGTCACCTTCACAGTGAAAAACCTTTTCCTTACATTCATATGGAACTTCCTATGCTCCAGCTTGGACCCATTGTCCCTTGACCTGTCACTGGCCATCACTGAGAAGAGCCTGGATCCATTCTCCTGACACTCACATTAATGAAGTCACCCCTCAGTCTCCTCCAAGCTAAAGAGACCCAGCTCCCTCAGCCTGTCCTCATAAGGAAGATGTTCCACTCCCTTCATCATCTTGGTGGCCCTGTGCTGGACTCTCTCAAGGAGTTGTATGTCCTCCTGGAACTGAGGGACCCAGAACTGGACACAGTAATAATACATGATATAGCAAATGTAACTCTCACCATTCCAGCCTGGGCAGTTGTTATAATTGAGATTTTGCAATGCCCAGACACTGTCCCAGGCTTTAGACACGCCTTTGCAGAATCTGTGTGGGATTTTCCACCTAAGACTGACTTGTTTGCCTTGTAACCTACAGATGGATTATAGCATAACTGCTTTTGTAAGGAGAAAAATCCATGAGACAAAGTGAAGTGACTACACCACCAGGATTTTTCTCTGGCATACAACTTCCCTTACAATGAAGGTCTCTTTCCCTCTGATCCTAAAGTCTTGGAAATCAATTCCCAGTTCTCTTTTTTTCTCAGCAATCACCATTAGTTTTCTGTAAGGACTGTTTGAAGGTTGATTTTGGTTGCAGGCTTGTTGGGTTTTGTTTGGTTGTCTGGGTTTGGGTTTTATTTATTTTTGTCTAAGTGTCACCCTCATTAAGTTTTTCCTAAAAACTGTGACCCAATGCATTCCAACCCAGACATGATATTTCTATATATAGAGACGACCATGTAGGAAGACATGTTCCCTTTTTGTTTCAGTGGCAGACAGATTCCTAGGCCCATCGCTCCTGAGAACTTACCACACCAGAGGGCAGAATGTAAGACAGTGGTATTCAAATGAACCTAATTTGTGATTTAAGCAATTTCCATCAGAACTCAAGAAAACCCCGTGTTATTCCAATGAAATGACAGAGATGAAAGACCTTAGACTTAATTCATGTTTTTACCAAGTAGCATGTCATCAAAGAATGTGGTTCAGTTCTTGAGAGCCAGCCTAGACCAGAAGTTATTCTTCAGGTAATTGAGGGGCACTGCTGAATATCTGCAGCAGCGTCAGTTGTGTGTACAGAAAACAACCTGAAGGAAAAAAGATGGTGGTTTCCCAGGAAAACAGAAGATCTTTAGGTGTGGTTTTGCCTGTTCACGCTTGTGCAATCTTTCCCTTGCTCACAAAGTTCCATTAGAAAATGGTGGAGGGCTCTACTGCTGGGCTTAGCTGGTGTTCACAGGAAAGAGAACAAGAACGTCCCAGCAGTAATAGACAGGGCGTAAGGACACTTGAGCAGCGCATTCGCACTGTGAGTAGAGTATGTACACAATGTGTCCACAATGCCTTTCAACTTCTGATTCAATCCATCACTGCTTAAGGCCCAAACTCTGGCATGTTTAGAGTACAGGCACAATTAGTTCCTGTACAAACCTTACGTTACTGACAATATCGGTAGCATTTTATACACTGTATGGTGATATAAATCTGTCTAGACTTCTGATCTTTAGCCAGATGCTGATTGTGACTTATCTTGGACGGTGAGCCGTGGCCAGTTCTTATCAAATAAAAGAGCACAATAAAAGAATAAGGAGAAATGTAGTTAAGTTCTCTGCCAAGTGCTTCTCCCAGCTTTAAAGCATACATCTCAGCTAATGGGGTGACTGTATTCAAAGAAAGAAACACTTTATGGAAAGGTGAGAGAGGGGGAGGCATAGAGAAGAAGGTTTTGGCCTGATAGTGAGTCTAATTAGAAAGTATCATCTCTGCAATAAGGCATCATCTGAAATCTGGAGATTTTTTTGAAGGGAGCAACTGAAAGAAGAAAAAGCAACTAGCTTTGGCTATTTAAAAATATTACTTGCAACAGCAATTTGGGTATACCACTCAGCTTCCCCTTCTACAGAGGAAAATACTGCCGCCTTCACCCAGAAAAAGGTTAAGTTTATCTTCTGTTATGTGCAAAACATTTGTCTGCTCAGTTTTCTTACGAAAGCTTTCAAATCTTATGATTATGCAGTTAAAGGAAACAATTTCAGGTTAAAATGTTGACTTAATATAGCAGTACTTCCTCCATTTGCTTTTGCTTTCCATTAGTGGTTTAGCAGGTAAGAAGTTCTCAGCAGTGTATTACACTGACTAGTTCTATACCTCTGCCCTGCATAAAAATGCAACAAGCTTTTTAATTTTAAGGTAAGATTTACAGAATTATAGTTTTGTATGGAAAGGCCCATGAAATCAATCTGGTTTGTAAACCACCAGCCCTTCCATTTCACTCTCTCTAAATGAAGTCTGACACATTGTTCAGTGAAAGCCTATTTCCTAGAAGACCTTTCCCTTGTCTTGATTTGAACACATTCAGAGCTGAAAACTTGACCGATTTTCTGAGCAGTTTGTCCCAATAGTCAGTCTCCTTCACTGTTAGAAATGCTGTTATTTTCCCTTTAAAATGACTGGCCTCACCTTTGAGCTGACATTCTCTTACCAAAGACTGAAGAGTCTTAATATGTAATAACAGTGCTATAAACTTTAATGAAGTCATTATCTACTAGCGGTTGAAGCACCACAGGCTGCTCGCTCACCCCTCTCCCCATTGTGAGATGGGGAGAAGAATGGGCAAAGACAAACCACAGTGTTGGGGGAATGAAAGTTTTTTGGGAGAGCACAGGGAGGGAAAACAGTAGCAACAGGACAGTACAGAAAACTGGTGACGCACTATGCAGTTTCTCACCAACATCTGTACAATTAACCAATTCCAAGAGATGTGTCCGGGGTGCGGAC
>VXBZ01012318.1:0-22764 GCA_013399135.1 Heliornis fulica
CGTGACGCATTCGGGGTGAAGCCCGGGGAGGGGGACGCGACCGTCTCTTGCAGCCCGGTCGCTTCTGCTCGCGGTGCCGGCAGTTGCGGTGGCAGCCTGGCCTCCCGCCAGGCGGCTGAGGTCATCCCTGGACAGGAAGGTGCAGCAAGGGCAGGGGAAGGCTGACGTTGAAGGGGGCTGAGTGCTCTTCGCCGCGCGTGGGGGAATGCGGTCCGGTCCTGGCGTGCCTGCGGCGGTGCTGCCTGACGGTACGCAGTTAGGAGGCCGGGTATCTGCACCTGTCAGAGCTTGTTCTGACAGAGCGAATCTGTTGCTAGAGGCTAGCCTGAGCTGCTAGTAGTTACTAACAAGCTTACAATGCGATTTTATATTTAATATTAGATTCACGTTTTGACTTTCTATGTTAAACTTGCTCCGTGGCTGAACCTAATGCAGATCCATTATTTGACAGAGTAATGGGACATCTGACAGTGCTCCAATGATAGATTAGAGCACTAGAGCAGCAGGGGAGATGCTTGTCTGTACAGTTAAAAGTTCTGTGATGCTAATTTAGCAGAAATGGATTCTTAGTTCGGGTGTAGTTTTCATGGAAGCTCTCCTTTTGAAAGTGTGCTTTTGTTTTACAAAGTCTTTAGAAGCAGCAGGCAAATGGACGGTTGTCAGGGGAGCTTGTGGTGTATAGATGAACTCCAAAGGCGTAGTGAAAGGCACATGTAGGATCATGTACAGGAGATGTTTAATACATCTCTAGGGTTCTGGTGTTTGGGTCTGGGTTGTAAATTTAAACATGCTTGAGTGTGTATACAAAATGTATGAAGGTGTTGGGGTGTTTCTTTTAGTGCTGAGGGGGTTTTAATAATGTCCTGTAACAGCCAAATAAAACTGTGATAAACTGAGGAACAAATGATTGTTTGGAGCATATTAAATGTAACCCAAATATTAAAAAAACCCTCAAAAATTGACTTTATGAACTGATGATCTCTCTAACCGTGGAATGTATTGGCCAAATCACAATTTAGATTCTGAACTTCTTTTAGACACAACTTGTATCTCTGTATTGAGTATAGTAACATTCAATAAAACAGGTTTGTGACAAAACTAATCAGTCTTGTTTCTGATTTCTAGCAGAAAAATCCTTGTCCACCTGGATGTATCTCTTGCAGCCAACATGCTTAGAATTTTCATGGCGCTTCACCCATCTAGCTGTTGTGAGCAAAAGGACCTTTGTATGCAGTCAGCAGGAGAGGTGACTTGTTCTTTTATGGTGTTTAAAGCATCTAAGAATGCCAAGCTGGGCAGCTCAACAAAGAGCATAAATGTTCTCACACAACTTAGGGATGATGTCTGGTGTAGTGGAATGAAAAAGCTGTGCTTTTGGCAAGCCAGAGAAAGGGTGTGATTTTAGCTTAAAATAACTTTTCATTGGAATACGAGCCTCAGGACTTGAAGAGTTACACAGTGATGTTTAAATTGTATAACCTAAATGTAAGTCAATGTTAACTAGTCCTGAGACTTCATGATAGCTCAGTTATGCTGGTTCCTCACAGCTGTACCCCTTGCCCTAGTGCAATCCCATGTAGGGGAACAGTCGGAATGAGTGGAAGAAATAAGCAGTGGATATTGTTGTGAACCACTTGGATTACCTTTTGAAGTTCCACTTCAAAAGCTCTAGAATGAGATGAGCACAGTAAGTTCCTTTAGTATCTAATTTCTATGCTATGAAGTAGAAGGAAACACAATGTCATTGTGCGGAGCAGCAGTACTTGTATGTGTACCTTGTTAGTACTAAAGGTCCTGTAGAAGCAGTTTCACTTTGGGATAAAAATCTTGGTCTTAGTTTGTGCAAACTACACAAGGCTTCTTCATTTTTAAAACACTTAATACAAAAGTATTGTTGCTTTCCAACCATGCCACTCCGCTTTGCTCATAAATTCTAGAGCTTAGATGATGGCTGCAAGTAATATACTTTAAATGTCTTTTGCTCTGGTGTGTGGTATTTATAGTCTACGTGCACGTGGCCCTGGATGGGAAAAGGCAAGGATAAGAATGCCTGTATTTTACAGTGTACTTTGAGAGTAGCTGAGTAAGTAACAGCCAAATAAAACTGTTTATTGTGTTGCTTCCTTGAAGAGACAAAATGAAATGAGACTTCAGGGGTAAGCAAGATATTTTAATTCTGTTCTGTAGTCACATACTGCTCGACATAGTGCATTTATGCATAGATAAAATTACTCCGAATACACATTTGATCACAGCCAAAATATTCTATAAATATTAGAAATAAGGATTCTTCCTCTAACACCGAGCTTCTTTGTATATAAAATGAAATACTATGGTACTTCCTACCAGATTGCAGATGTTCAGGAGACTTTTAACTGCTTCTATTTTTATCTCCAGTGTTTAGTTCTTTTTTCTGTTTTTCTCTTTATAAATGTTCTTCCCCTTGGTGTCTCTATTCTGTAAGTAAATAGGCAATATGTTTCCAGTGGTGGTTGAGCATGCATCTGCCTTGTGGTTCAGAACCTCTGTGTGGGACTGCTGTATTTCTGTACATATGAAGGTCATGTGTATGCCTCCCACAGCTTTATTACCAAAGCAATTGCAAAATGCTCAGACAAGGGTGATAAGAAGTTGTGAGGTACTTACTGTGTAAGGAAGAAAATATTAACAGATGTGAGGTTGACAACAGAAAATATTTAGTAGTCATGGAGAAACCTTTGCTTTACTTCTAACTAGAAGCAATAAGTTCCTTCATGTTTGTTTTTGTGTGTGAGGGAAAACAGAAAGCCCACCAACAATACACCTGGTATGTTAAATGTTTGCCTACAGTTTCCCCAACTCAGGCACATTCCTGCCCCTGTGTGCAGAAAAATAGATATGCAGTTATTAAAACATAACTGTGCATGCTCTCTGTTATTTAGCTGTGAGTGTTCGTGCTGGAGAAGACACCAAGTCCAACAACCCTTAGGAAGCCTGAATTCGAGCATTGCAGCCACTGAAGTTCAGTAGTGGTTACAGTAATCCAGCATGGGTGTGTTCTGTAGCAGTGCCTCTTCTGGATAGGAACAATCGTGAGTACTGTCATAAATATTTGTGTGAGGAAAATCTCAGAATTGGGTTTCCTGTCAGCTCAGCAGTTAACAATACTATGCACTCTGGAGTTGCTTTTCCCAGTAACACTAGCAAAATGATGTTATGTGCTCTGCTTGTCAGAGCAGCTCGTTAGTAGCTTCAGAGATCTCCAGGGAGAAGCAGACCCATCTTTACTGAATAAACTGTGTCCAGACTTTGTTGTGCTTTGTGGCTGCAGATCTTAACTACAGTCCCATGAGTTAGAAAATGTGTGCAGAAATCAGTGATGCATTAACTGCTCTGTGTTATTTAGCAGCTTACTCCAAGCAAAACAGTTCTAGGTCTCAACTGATGTAACTTGCTTTTGTCCTAGCCTGTTAGCTCTGTGTGGGTGTTTTGGCATGTATCATGCAAGCTTTTAATTCCAAATGTAAAATGTTTTTTCTTTTTTTTAAAGACTGATTTGGTAATCTTGTGTTTGGACAGAATAAGAGCTGTATTGTGAGAGGCTATTTTTATTCTTTCTGGTATGTAATTTTCTATTACGATAGCTAACATATTTCTATCAGATGTTAATGTTAGCTAATTTAGCAACTATGGGAGAAGGGTGCCCATTGCCAGGGTTTACTTAAGATTGGATTCTAAAGCCAATTTTTGCATGTTTTCTCATGTGCTGCTAAATTATCAGAATATAGATGTTTAACTTCTGGTGCCAAGCAAAGGGATGCAAGATCGGGAACTTGATTACAAATCCACTTAATTTCCTGTATTGTTTCTAAAGGCTACGAGTTCATGTTGGTGACAATATTGAAGCTCTCACAGCTACACTGGGGAAGTCATGCAGTGTTGCAGAACAATAGAGCACAGTGCTATTGAGAAGCTGAAGATTTGTACAGCAGCTTTGATTTAGATGTGGCAAAGGACTTCGGTTGTCATCATCTGCAATCAAGTGATCGCTCTGTCTTGCAAAACTTGAAGTAGGTGCTTGAAGTCAAAGCTTAGGTACTGTTCTGGGTGGTAATGTTACTCCACGTGGCTGCTGAAGGAGAGCATTCTCACATTTTTCTAAATAAGTTTCTTTCTGAATGCCAGCTGTAAAGTGAAGGATTAGATCTACCTCTTGTGAGTAATCAAATTGCTTCTGTTTCGGGGTTTTGTTCTTTCTTCTTGTGACAGGTAGAAGATACTGATTAGTACTAGAAATATATCCTGTGCACGTACATACATGTGCTGTGTTAGTGGATCAGACATTCCAGTACTGTGAACTTTAATTTTTAAAAACTCCCTGTACTCTTTTTAAGTGGCTTCCAAATTATCATGCAGCTTTGATTTTTTCCTGACATCTGAGCTGTAGACATTACTACCGATGTAAACACTTTATCTGTGGAAGCTTTGATCTTTCAAGGTGAGAAGAGATGTTTTTCTACAGGATTGGACAAGTGGTTTTCTGTGTAAATATAGTCAGTCACTGGTTCACAGAGCAAATAGGGCTTTAGTGTTCCTGAAATAAACTTAAGTTGAAAACATTTAAACTTGCATCTGAATCTGTAAATAGTCTCTTTTTCCTAACAGAGTTGAATCTTGTTTAGAAATACTACTGCTTAAATAGTCTCCTGTTTAAATCAGACATACTGGGTAACACTTGAATGCAAAACCTGTGTTTTTGGGAGTGGTGACTGCATGTTTAATCGCTATGGAAACTAGCAGGAGAGAAAAACCTTTAAAGTTTTAACATTTAAATGAGGTTGTGTGTTGTACTTCAATCCTCTGAGTAAGTTGAATTTCTGAAATAGAAGGTATTCCTCCTTAAATATTTGACTTCTGATGGCTGCTTTGAAGCACCAGTGTGGTCACTATTTTAGCCTTTGTGATACCAGAGCGGGAGTAAATTCACACCGAACAGGGGTCTCACATTATCTATACCCAGGGTATTGATTGCTGCTGACACTAGAGAACTGAAACACACTAGTTTTTCACTCTTGCAAAGAGGACTTGCTTGGCTTGGATTAGTTTATTGATACCTCTGTTAGTGGAATCAGTGTTTCCTTGGCTTTCAGAAGTAGTTTTGAGTGATGTCATAGTCAATCTGAATTAAGAACCTGCCTTGCTTATTCTACCTGTTGTTAGCTTCTGTCTTGGAAGGCTTAACAACCACCCACCCCACTGATAGAGAGTTCTTGCTGCAGAAGTAGCCATGTTAAAAAGTACAAGGAGGAAATAAAGCTGTTGGAGCTATGCTCTCATTTACACAAGCTTTTTCAACCACTGGTAGGTGGCTTGCTCATCTTGATTTTTCACTAAGTAACTCCTTCTGGACTTGTAGATTTTAAAACTAAGTTTTGAATACTGATAGGTATAGGTGTCAGCTCAAGCTTGTCAGGGCTGATAGGCTGTGGATTAAAATAATGAATTGTTAGAGGGGCAGATGGTAGAACAACATGATCCAACTGAATCGGGACTGTAGATACACGATCTTTCCTTGTACCTGTCTCCATAAAGAACGTGTGTTCCCCTCATAGCATGCAGCCTAGCACAAAGAAGCAAGTGCTGCTTGTGCAGAGTGTGGTTGCTCAGCAAAAGCAAGCTTGTGAAGGTAGTGGTTACACAACCTTTCTTCTACAGCTTCTTATCTAAATTACTTCCATCACTTGGGGCTAACTTCTCAGCCTCAACTAACAAGCCTGGTGTTGGTCACTATTTTTTGTTGTTTTGGTTGGTTTGGTTTTTTTTTAATACCCTTAAGCTTTTGAATTAGATGTCTTTTAGCTAGGAGCAGCTGCAGTTAGTGAGAACCTACAGTCTGACCAAGGATGAAATTCTTAAATTTTTTCCTACCTAGTCACTTTTTTCAAAAGAGATTTTTGTGTATGTTGATTGGAGGCTATTATTACAGGTAGATAACTTCCAGGTGGCCAGCTGACGATTCAGCACTGTGTAATGCACACTTTACCCATGAATTAATCACAAGACTGTACAGTTTGCAAGAGGTTTATACCTTCAGGAGTCTGTTTTCTCCTGCAGTTCTAGGTAGTCTGTCACCCCATTCAGNACACATTACACTATGTTTTGCCTCCTGAAACAGTTATTTCAGATTTCTATTGCTGGTGTATATAGGAAAGTATTTGGCAAAAAAAGCCTTTTAAGCAGTAAGTTTGAGACTCTGGAAGCACCTAGAACTAGAGCTGAAGTTGAGCTTTATGTAAGCATTCTGTTAAAGGCATCTAGTACTCATTTTGCTGCTTGACACCTGTTGATGTAGTCTAATATAAAAAAATCTCTGTCCTTCCCTGCAGTAATTAAATTGGCATCTTTCCTGCTTTTATTAAAGCCCTGCAAACAAGATAAATTTAACTTTGGAAAACTTAGGCATCACTTTGGGTGGGTTATGAGGTTTTATGTATGTGTTTGGAATGCATTGGCTTCTGGGTGAATTTACTGTCACTGAACCTCCTATTAATGTTGCAGTTGCATCTTAATGTATTCTGAATATGCAGACAATAAGCAAACCAAATTACATCTAACCCTGTGCAGTACCAAACCACTCCATATTCTTTCTAAACTCTTACCTGGCTTGGCTTACCATGTCACCTAAAATGGTATTTTCAGTGGGAAGTTCTTACACTTTCCTTAGGGGAGAGAGACTTCAGGGATGTCAGGTTTTCCTGTATCAGATTATATGCACATCTTTGGGCTATAAACTCTGGGATGCTGCTGCCTGCTTTATTCTAGTTGTCTGTTTTTGGTTGGCACAGCAGTTTTAAATAACTGCTTCGGTCCTTTAATAGCAGAGTACTAAAGATAAAAGAGCACTGCATGGTGACTGCTTGGTTTATCTGGGAATAGGAGGTTTTGAGCTTGGTTGTGTGTGCCATCTTCTCAGATACTAGAAGGTATTTATCAGACAAATGGTAGGGCTGTGCCCTTGCCTCTTCTACCACCCCATCAAACATAATAGGTACCACACTCTTCTATGATGGAAAGTTACAAGCGGTTGGTGTCTCAAAAGTAGCTTAGTTCTTAACTAAAAGTTCCTTGCTACATGTAAATTGAAAACATGGTGGGTGGAGGAAAAGCTAGTCCTTAAGAGGCTCGTGTAACTGAAGAAAGAAAATGAGGGGGAGAACAGTCTCCCTACTGTATTTTTGGTGCTGTTAGAGTCATGTAATTGTCATGACAACTAATTCTATTTTTCTCTTCAGAATCTTGAAGCTGTGCACTTAATTTTAAGGTCATGATATCTTCCATCTGACAAATGCTTAAGATACATAGCTGAACTGGTGGGTTGTGTTCCCTTCTATGGTTACTGTTTTATCTTAAGGAAGAGACTTGCTAAACAGTGTATGTAGTTATTCCAGATGTCCCTCCTTAAGGGTGACTTGGACTGCATAAGCAGAAAGCATCCATCCCAACCAGTGTGGTGTCTGTGTGGACAGTCACGCTCTCAGCACGTGGAGCTCTCAGCCTCAGGCTATTTCTGGTGATGAGAAGGAAGTAACAGATGACCTGATGCTTGTCATGCTTCAGATCTGCATGAGATAAATTCTAGTTGACATTTCCTTTCTGAGAGTCAGCACCAAATACAGATTAGTAGTATTTCTTGTGGAGATATCCTTATGGATGTCTACCATATGGGACACTTTACATATGGGTTATTTGTGAGCTTCTAACAAGTTAATCTTGCCATCACTTAATCAGTACCAGTCAGTTGTAATGAAAGCATTATACAAACCAGTAATTTTTATGGCTGTGTAAAGGTAATACAAACAGTGAAAACTGTTTGTAAATGATCTTTGAACTCTGCAAGTCTAGTTGCATATTCAAAACCCTGTCCTGGTGCAGCCATGGCAATTTATGTAAGCAAACTAGATGCTGGAGCCTTATTTTTCTTAAACTTGTTGCCAGCAGCTCACCATTGTCCCCTTAATTCTCTTGAACAAGGCTTCTGTGTGTAGACTTGCTGACTAAATTGTAACAGGGAATGTGACACATCCAGTCCTATTAAATATCAGAGCTGTGATTCATCAGGTGCTGAGTAACAGTCAGTAGATGTATGAGACTTGAGGGGAGAGGAAGCATTTTACTGTACAGCCTACTCTTTCGTTACTGTTGAATCTGTGTAATTCTAAAACACTCCTTGGTGGAGGGATGAATTTTAAGCTAAGGGATGAGTTGGTCTGTACAGTCTTATTTTCTGGTGTTCTGTTAAAGCCTGAGTTGTGGGTTTTAATCAACAGCGTATGCTGTTTAAAAAAAAATTAAAAACCCAACCACCACAACAACAAAACACAACTCTGGAGTGTTTCAGCATGGCAGGAACTACAGTTACACATTCCAAATGGGTATTTGACTTTCTGTTCTACTACATAGTCTGGAGTCAGGCCATTTATGGGAATAACTAGGTTACTTGTGGAGCCTGAAGCAAAAAAGTGCTGCTTACTGTAGGGTAATTATGCTTCTCTGATCTCTTTAGAACTGAAACTTACGGAGCTTTGGGCAGAAATAATCAAAATGAGACAGCTAAGAACCACATCTTGCTGAAATCTGTGATCAGGAAACTTGCCCTACCCACGTTAGCTCTGCAGTGCGTTTTCACATTTGTTACTCAAGTTATAATTGACTATTTTCAAGCCAATTATAAAAGCACATTTTAGGAAAGGTGATCCAAGCCCTGCTTGTGTATCAAAGCATCCTGTCTCTGCTGCTGAAGCCTGTTTCTAGGAGCCTCCAGGAGTAGCTGCACAGACTGCTGCTGTTCTGCCTGTTGTACTGGGCCTGTGTGTGGTACAAGCAGCTCTGAAGTGGGGCTGCCCCAGTCAGTCCCCTGAAGCATGTTACAAAACTCATGGCTCTTGAGGGTGCTTACTTAACACCAGTAAGGTGTTCAGTGAGACCATGTGCCTTTAACTCAAGGAGTGCTCAGATTCTGAGCATCCATACCTGCTTCCCTCAGACATGCCCAACAGCTGCAGGAGACTGACTGCTAGAAGCTTTCAAATTTGTTTTGGCCATCTCTTCAGTAGCTGTTATCTGGGCTGAGATCACTTTCCCCTCAGAACTGTTTAAGACTAGAGTGAAAGGGAGTGTCTACACTACAGCTGAAGGTTTTTCCTAGCCTTGTACTTAGCAGAGGTTGTGTTTAAAAGCAAGCTTTTTTGGTTGAGATTTAATTATCTCTTATTCTGTAGTCTTCAAATAGCTCCAGCTTGAACTGGAGCTTTCACCACCATCAGCTCTACATATATTTAACATTAAAAAAACCCATTGCCTTAATCTTTTAAACTTTAAATGATGCTGTCCTGTCCTGCTGCATTTTTAAGTCTTGATGTGGTCAGTGTTACTGGGAGTAGCTTCTTTTTGGACTTCTTCCAACTTCCACTGTTGGACACAGCAATTATACTAATTCTTAATAGCAAAGTGGCTCAAAGTTGGCATTTGCTCTATCAGGCACAGACTAAATTAGTGAAACATTACTATGCCTACTCCACAGAATAATTAAGCATTAAGTAACTAGCTTCAAATTAGAAACTACTTGTAAAATGCAGCGTGGCTGTCACTTTGGAACTTCTGCAACTAGATTAAGGCTGCAAAAATAACCATAATGGAGTTTGCAGTAGTTTTTCTGCTGCATTGAAGAGTTGTCCTAGAGTAGAAATAGCTTCTGCTGTTGCCTCAGCTTTACTGTTAAAAGGTGGCAGTGGGCAATGCCTTGTTTCAGAACAAAGGAGCCCACTAGTTTTCCCCTTCTAAAGTTAAGGGAAAATTCAGAATTGAAATAGTTCTGTTTTCTCCTTGACATTCCTCTCCTGAATAAATGTAGAATACTTTTCCCTGCTGTTCCCTAAGGCTCCTTCCTCCCACCACTACTTTTCCCATCTGCAGCCAATAGAAACATTGTATTTTTCCTTTACCACAGATAAAGATCATTCTCATACACAGATTGAGCCTATAGTCTGGTAACTTATTTAATTAGGAAAATCTGACAATACCCATCACCTTGGCATTGTTTAACTAAACATTGTCTAGACAGGCATGACAGCTGCACACCACTCCATACTGCTCTCCACTGCAAAATGCACACACTCTTAAACTGCTTCTCATTGGACTGTTGTACAAGCCTTTCCACAACAAGGAGCAAATCCAAGCACAGTTCTTCAAAGGAGTTTAACTAGCAACTTGGAAATCCTGAGTAAGCAAGTAGGTGACTCTGTTCATACCTGTCTTTTCACATGCTTGGCAACATTTTCCTTCTGCTTTATCTTGTAAATACACATGACTGATCTTGCTCTTCTCACTTAACCCTGACTTGTATAATTACTGTTACAGTTTCTGTCCCTGAAAGGATGGAGTGGCTGTGTGTAACCACACACAAGAATGGCTTTTAACTCCATTTAGCAGCTTGTCAGCAGCATGAGGTACCAAAAAATGACACAGTGAGGAAAATCAGGTAGTTCTGGTGTCATACAGTGAGTAAGAGATCAGCCCTCCACTAACACTGTGAGGAGTTTCCTGACTGGCACTCACTAATGACTCAGCTGAGTCAGCAGTAAGCTTCAGTAGTAAATTCAGCCTGGAGAATGCACCACAGCAGTAAGAGGGACCTGCTGTAACAGTGATACTGCTGCTTCGGGAGGAGGCAGGGAGGGAGGGTGGCTGCCACAGCACCAGGAGCCTTGGCTCAGGCAGGCCACTGAAAAAGGCACGGGGCACTGCTCAAAGCTGTGTCCAGCCAGAGAGCCAAGAGCTGGGGTTAATCCTGACTCCAGCTGAGGCTTAAGCCCCAGACAGTCCTTATTAGTGAGACAGATCCTCTACTGACTTTCAGTCACTACTTTCCTTGTCACAAAGAGGAAGTAGAACCCTTATCATGTAATCCCATGTTTCCTTCTTAATGTCTGCTCTGATACAGAACACTGCTGCTCCTTGATGCATTTTTCTGAAATAAAAGCTAACAGACAGTAAAATGGAAAATTTATTAGTGCAAGTTGGTTTCTTCCAACAAGTACATAATAGCATCCCATGTTTAATACATTATAAACAAACCTGTTCTAAGTTAAGAAAAGTTGAACTTGTTTTGAAGTAACAATGTGTTACATATTGTCATCATCTGATTCATCTTCCTCTTTCAAAGATTCCTATTTAGAAAGAAAGTTTAATTAAAAAACCTTTAACAGTTGTTTCATAGTTCAGCCTCTAATCATCAAAAAACATTTTGCTGTAGCTTTACAATCCTCTCAATCTGCCCAAAGACTCGTAATATATTCAGCAGGCTAGCTCACATCTTTAGGAGGGAATACTGAGCACCTTCATTGCTTTTAGAACCACAGCAAAGCTGCTAAACACTGTTTTTCTTCTCCAGCTGGTTATCTTTAAAACTCTGCTAGGCAGCACAACTTATTACCTCCCCCCCTCACTCACAGCATTGTGGAAGAGTAAATCCATTCCCTTCAGAGAAACACACCACCAGAGTCCTGGTTTTGAAAGTAACTCAGCAGTGTAAGAACTACCCCTGGATTGCACTGTAAACTTCATTATTCTCCCTTCAGAGCAGCAGAGATGTGGGGTGGAACTATCCCTTCTCCAGTCCTCACAACAGCAGTTCCTCCTACTCTAGACTTCTGCCAAGCAAAGCACAGAGGCAATACCAAAATCAGACCTTACCTTGGCGTATTTTTCTGCTTCTTCCCGGATATCTTTGGGAACAATTTCGTGTTTTCCATTGGTTACTAGCAATAGAAAGAGTACATATTAAGTAGAATCCACACAAAGAACTTGATGTAAGAACAAATTTAAAATGCAGTGTTTTACTTTAAACATAGGAATTTCCTATAGCATTTGTGGAAATGATAGAAATGCATTACTTTCTCCAACCCAGCTGAGTTCCAACTCAAAAGCTTTATCCTTTACTTCATCGTGAACGATGTAGATTCTGGAAAGAACAGAGAAATACAGGTTAGAGCAGACTTATCAACAGGGTAAATATACCTTATTCCTTTCACAGATTTCTTCTGTTCAAGTGCTCTTATGGTTAAGAGAAGCTCCCCCCATGCTTTCTCCCCTGCCCATGCACAAAAAAGGGAGCCATCAGAATTTTTCAGGCTTAATTAGTAGTGTAAGAGTACATTAAGTGATTAAAGCTGAGATGCAGGCTGAGATGCTCACTTTATCCTAATGGGAACAAACATTAAGATTCAAAACTTCATCACTGCCTGCTTCTGCAGGTTATGAGTGTTATTATTTCTCCTGTAAATCTACTTTCAGTTTATGCTTGTGTCCAGTTACAAGCCTGTACATAAATCTCTCCATACAGTCAGGTGTATGGCAGACATGGCAGTAACCAGAATTTAAACTACAAGTGGTATTACAGCATACACAACACCATCAAATACTAGTAAAACCACTCCTTAGTCTGTGATATAAAAATATTGCACTGTAATAGCAACACATATTTGACTGCGTTGTGGTATTTATTCCTCAGTGGCAGAACATGTAAACAAACTGCAACAACCCTGAGTTGAGCCATACACTCAACAGGAGTAGAACTTACAATTACCTGTGGCCTCACTTGTTAAGAAGGTTGTAACCTTAGCTGTGTTCTTGTTTTTATTTTCTCTAGAAAGCATTAATAACTCAAAAACTGAAAAAACACTAGCTATTTCTAGCCAACAAAGCTCAGAGTGAAGGGAGGAGGGGTACCTTCAGCACCACACTAAATACTTCCAATTAAAGTTCGATTAAACTTGAAATTAAAGTACTGTGAAAAAAATCTGAAGAACAGAGTTAACATTGGTGCCCAGGGAGACCTCACTGTAAGCTATGTTCTTGTGACACCCTTCATCACTGTTGGAATGGACTTGCTGGTCATCTCCTAAGGTGATCTACAGGCCTTTTGCTACAAAAGGTTACAAGCCTTTTGCACAGTATAGCCTTACAAGCTCTTGAAGTTATTACTCTGGCCAGTATTTTAGGGTTAAAAAAAAAAATATTACAATCTCTCCTACCTTGCTGAATGCTACTGAGGAGCTAAATTTGAACCGAGAAACAGAACTGTATCTAAAGCTGCTTTTAAATTTTGAGCTGAAGACGAATTAAAAGAACAGAAATCATCTCATCTGAAAATCCATGCCTTATTTCTACTATTTCACAACAGCTTTGAGGTACTTGCTAGGTTTTATGACCACAGATTCCACAATTTCTTTCCTCTAGCTGCTGCTGTGGCAGCCTCAGATACAGATACTGAAGTAAGCTCACATCCTGCACCACAAATGAGAGAAGCATGGCTAATTCTTCTTTGTAACCTTCTAACCAATAGCCACAAAATGCTGGAGAGCAGTTTTGCAGCTGCCAATTACTACATTTGTGACAAGCACAGAACACATCCCTAAAACACTAAAATTAAGTGGTGCAGATACCCGAAAAAATACTTGGAAGGGATACTAATTCAAAAAGTATTTTCAAGATAATTTACTACTGTCCAATTCACACTCAGCCTCACAGAAAGTCATCTCTTTCTCTGAGACCTTGACTGCCTGTACTAGTACCTGAAGTACTGAATGGTACCTTCTCCCCTGTGAGTGCACTATGCTCACAGTTTGTGGGATGGTGTTGGTGACTATAGGTGATTCAATCACTGATGTGTCATCCTACACTGCATCAGTAAATAGAGGATAAAACGCTTCCAGTTTTTCTATGCAGTGTCAAGCTTTATCATTTCAGTGAGACCAGATATATGCCATATATGTCTTTAAACAAGGAGTCACAGCTCCATTTCCAGGCTGCTACTCAAGGTCTCGAGCATCAGTTCTTTTTTTCAGTCTGTGTAAGAAGTGTACAACTCTTACTTGGGATCAGGGCACCAAGGAGTTTCTGCTATCTGTCACCTGGTTTGTACATTTTAAAACCAGTCACTATATTCACACAGTTCAACCTGTTGATGAGATCAGAAGGCCTATTTTTCACATCCTTCAGCATTTCTCAGTACCATGCAGCAAATCCCATCTCACGAGATGAGGAAAAAATCCACCAGAGTCAGCAGAAGCACTCAGCTAGTAAAATGAAACCTGGTACCCAGCTCTAGAAGGAACAACTTCAGTGTGAAACCACAGCAGGCTCACCAGTACGGATTTATGTTGAGTTGGAGAAACAGGTTGGAGACTTACATTTTTGCAACCTCCTTAACAACATCACGGCAGGTCATTTCCTTCATCTGTAGACAAAAAAATACCAAAACAAAACAAACCACAGCTTAAGAGAGGATCCTGTTCTCCACTTCCCAAGGCTAGAATGTGAGTGGCTGTACACACACCTTGCGAGCTCAGTTTGGTGGTGATAGAAGTGGCAAAAAGTTAAGACTGGAACCAGATTTATTCATTACAATGTCTTTTTTTGGCCTACTGCAGGCAAGGTGCAAACTGAAAGCACTCAGCTGGAAGAGAAGAAGCTGCACAGGTAAAACCTTAGCGTTGTAAAAGCTTCTTCTCAGATGCTTTATGATCAACTGGTATAAAATAACCACATGGACAGCATGAGAGAGGCATTGTATCTTCATACATAATATTTGTATTCATTCTAGGTAGTATAGTTACACTTTCACTCCTACCACATCTTACACAAGCAATTCTGACTTGTAAGTAATGCCCAGAGGACAGTGTTGTAACTAACTGCATGTCTGAGTGAGGTATCAGCACCCCACTTGACATTTTCTCACTGTTCTTTCACAGTCTCCCAGCAGTTTCACAGTTGATCAAAACAACTACCATGGTCAAGTCTCCTGCAGTCAGCTCTTGTGGATACAGAGTAGTAATATATTCTACTATATTGCCTTAACTCTGGGTTGAAGCCAGATTAGCTCGTTTCCTTTCTCAAGGTGTCATCTGCACAGACACCAGCCTTGATACTGCACTCACCAGCATGCCCCTGGCACTGCTCACTGAAACCAACGGGCCGGTACTCACAGCCTACACTCCCATGTGTTACAGGCTTTACTGACGCTTTCCTCAGCACAAAGTGATTTTCAGGTTCAGAAGAAGGTATTGCTTCTGTCCCTCTCCATTATTTACACTGAGCTCAGAATGTAAAGCATTGATTACTTATCCTTTACCACCTTTTCCAATTTTCCCAGTGTTTTCAAAGCCATAGTACAGAAACTAGTTGTGAGGTACTGGTGAAGGAATTCAGGTGACAGCCCTTTGCTCACGTGGAGTGTCACAGCACGTTCTGGAGTGAAGCACACACCAACGCAAGCAGCAGGCCAGAGAAGAAATGCCCACACCTGGTCAGATATGATCCGTGCAGCATCTTCTGCTTGCACCCTTGGCTACCTACAAGTTTCACGTACTGTGCCCCCTTCCAGATACAGAGACCAGCTCTGTTGGACCCACAGGGTGGGTTTAAAGTTTGGGCTACCTGCTTGCTGTTTTCCTTCCACCTGTAGCCACTTCTGCCATAGGAACAGATCTTTGCTGACATGATACTGTAGGCTGGATCACCACACAAAAGCTTCTGTACATCTGTGTCTTTCCCATTCCAGTTTTGACAAATTCCTCTCATCAAAATTAACTCTGACCTGGAAACCTGCCTAATTTATGGTTAACAAAAACATCGGCACACAAGACGGACTTGCTCCACACCGCTGTGACAAGATCATACGCGTTACGGAGGACATTATGCAAAGAAACCATTAAATAAATGCCACGAGGCCGTATAGCACCTGACTGTTCCCTGTACTAAATTTTACTGGCTCTACTGTCAAGTTGAAGCAGTAAAAATACCCTTTTGCTGTGCAAAAATCAGTCAGAAAAAACAATTTATCTGTTCCCCAACGTATAATTATCTTTCTGCCAAACTGCACACATGCAAATGGAAATTATGATTTCTCAGAGACCAAGATTCCTGTATCAGCATCAGATGAACTTGTAGGGTTCCTACTTCTGACTTGATATTGAAGTGTCTGACCAACAAAGACTGAATGAACAAGTTTAAGAACGTTTTAAGTTTTGAGTTACAGAGCAGTAGCACCATGAACAGAGCACTGTTAAAACCCCAACAAGCCTGTGAACTCCGAACCTTTCCATAACAGCTGATGTACTTCTGCAGACTGAAACCGAAACCGTAAGCGAGGTGCTGAGTATTGAGTAAGTATTACACAAGACAGACCAGGAGTAGGACTTAATTGTCTCCAGATCCAGGGGTGTTAGATATTAGCACACAGGAGAAGACATTTAGGATTCTAACCTAGCCATAAATCGCCTTAAGGCGCACTCTGTACATTCCAGTAGTCCTCTCTCCACTTGTTCTGCACAGCCAGTTTGCATGTTCATTCAGAGGGCCACCAAACAACTTCCAGTAACAGCAGTCCCTCCTTCCTTCCCTTGCAGTATTGCACAAGCAGGAAGTGCAGAACAGAAACAGCTTGTTCTGGCCTGGATGGTAGCGTGCCGTGTAGCCACACTCTTCCCAGTGTCCAAAGTCCTTGTCACCACACAGAGGTCTTTTATGGCCAGCAATAACAAGCTGACACATATTTTGAAAAGAAATTAAACAATACAGTACCTCAACACTAGCTAGCTGGGAAACACTGTCTTATCTGGCAAGGATTTTATCTCCCTCCCTTACATTCTCAGTCATAATATTCCAGCAGTCATTCAGCATTCTGCAGTTCCACTCGCTGTCCTTAAGAACAGCTTTTTTTTGTCAACTTTTTAAACAAAAGGATCATCTAAAACCTTTGGGAAAAAATACATATACCACCCTGTACAATGCTGCCCGAAGGTTTTTACTCAGAACAAAGCCACTAAGTTCCACTTTTATTCTTCACTTGATTCCTCTGCTAGCTGGTGTGCATGGGATGGTATGTTTATGCTGCCTGTTGTTTCAAAACGTGCAGACTGCCATGGGCAAGTCTTGAGAAATGTTTTAATATTAACTATTACAGAGGCTAAAGCATCTCCTAGAGCGTACAAGGAAATGTTAAATCTGTTTCTCCTGGATTTTATATATTTTAGGCATCCAAAAAGGTAACATAATAAGCAAGGAATATTGTCCTGAAACAGCATGAGAGCACTGTAACATCATACCTGAAGTTTTTCTATTTCTGTTTTTGCAGCCTGCCTGGCTTTACCAATGGCACACCCCCAGTAACCCTGAAAAATAAAAATAATATGCAAATCTCATTAAATAAAGCCCTCTACAGTTCTTACTGCCACTTGGCACATGACAACCCCAACCCTACTTGCGTAGTGTAAACCTCAGTACTGTTCTCTCTCAGAGCGCGGTCCCAAATACCTGAGCAGAAAACAATTACTAGAGTAAGCACTACCACTGCTGACAGAAAACAGAAGAGCTCAGGAGTTCCTGGACAGAAACTTATCTGCTCAAACTGTCACAATAGGTAACTTTTTTACTGCTGTTTTAATAAATGGAAGAGCAAACTGGAATTGGAGAAGTTCTATGGGATTAAACTAAATCTACCTGCCATGAAAATGTATCAAAGTGTAAGCACACAGAAATTAAGCACTTTTATTTCCCTCAACAGCTGTGGTACTGGATAAATCAGAAGGAAATTTAGAAAATCACAACAGTAGGAGTGTGTATCACCCTGTGTGCAAGATGAAGGCGAAGAGGCAATGCTAACAACAATTACCAAAGTCTCTTTTGATGTGAGTTGCTGTTAGCAGCCAGTGTCAGCATTAACAGCCCCTCTCACCCGAATTACTCGGTAGGTATCAGTACAGTACTTGCCCTCTCTGGGCAGTGCAGGGGACTTTTCACTGGATTTAGCCAGGTGAAATGAGCTCCCAAATTCCAGAGACAAGCTTGAAAACTCTTCTCAGAGTACTGTACTTCTGTACTTCTGTACTTCTAACCACTAAAACTCACGTTTAACAAGGACGAGCAAAAAACCCCACAGCTCTTTCGGAACAGCACCCACTGTTTTCCTAACTAGGAACTTTCTTTAAAAGAACTTCTGCCAAGACAGAAATATTTTTGACACTCACGTATGAAACTCCTGATGGATCAATCATGTATAGTTGAGCACCATCATCCTCATCGTAGGATCCCAACATAAAACTGGAGGGGAAATGAGAAATCAGAAACATCTCTTCCACCAGTTCACACAGAACTACAGACTACACACCAGCTCAGCTTTCCTACATTCCTCCTGGAGCAAAACTCCTACTGCCCTGCCACACTCTACGAAGCAATTTGTCTGGACAGTTCAGTGTTATCATGACACCTGCAAGCTGCCAGAAACATTTTACTTAGCTGTAACGACAGCAGATCTCTGTTGTCCCTTAATACTAGAACTGTAAGGTAGTTGTAACCTTGTACAACCCTAAACAAATAGGATGATTGCAGGGGGAAGTTCTGCTCTCGATACCGTCACAGATTCAATAGCATCAACCCTTTGGCTTTAAAACCCAGGGACAAACTGTCCTGTGCACAGAAGCTTGGCATAATGCTCTGCAAATGTGAACTCTTCACCTCAGGCTTTGTGCACCCACAAAACAAAGGGGAAGGGAATCTCTTTACGAGATGATTGTAGGTTATTAATTCCAAGTTTATAAAAAGACCTTTGACAACATAAATAGTTCCAGCAATTGAGAAACAAAAAGTCCTTACAAATAAGACACGTTTGAAAGACTTACCTGCAACCGAAAGGTCTGACAGCGCTGTATAGTGTGTAGGCATGCACATACATAGCTACTCGGTCTGCAAGATGCTAAATAGAGGAGAAAAAAAAAACCACTAAAACTTTACTTACAGAAATCCGTAATTAACAAGAAACAACATTTAATTCTCTGTTTCATACAGTCATTTAGGTTGCAAAACACCTTTAACATCATCAAGTGCAGCACTAAGCTATGTCCCCAAGCACCACATCCACATGCCTGTTAAATCTCTTCAGGGATGGCACCTCAAAAACACTTCCCCAGGCAGCCTGTTCCAGTGCCTGACAACCCTTTTGGCAAAGAATTTTCCCTTAATATCAAATATAAACCTCCCTTGACGCAACTTGAAGCCATTTCCTCTTGTCATACTACTAGTTACTTGGGAGAAGGGACCAACACCCACCTCACTACAACCTCCTTCCTGGCAGTTGGAGAGACCTGTAAGGCTTCTCTTCACCACCCTGTCCAGGCTAAACAACCCCAGCTCCTTCAGCTGCTCATCATAAGACTCATGCTCCAAACCCTGTACCAGCTTTGTTGCCCTTCTCTAGGCACGCTCCAGCACCACAATGTCCTTCTTGCAGTGAGGGGCCCAAACCTGTCCATGGTACTCAAGGTGCTGCCTCACCAGTGCAGAGTACAGGGGCCCCATCACTTCCCTAGTCCTGCTGGCCACCGGATCCCTGGTACAAGCCAGGATGCTCTTCTCCTCCATGGCCACCTGGACACACTGATCGGTCACATTCAGCCGGCTGTCACCATACACCCCCAGGTCATTTTCTACCCAGCAGCTTCCCAGACACTCTGCCCCAAGCCTGCAGCTTTGTCTGTGGTTCTTGTGACCCAAGCACACAACTGCTCAGAAAACCCGAGTGAACTGTGCCAGTCCCTTACCTTCAGTGGAATATCGTAGCCATAGTTGGATCTAAAGTTAGATGCCTCTTCTCTAGCTATGTCTGCCAAAGAACGAGCATCTGCCAGGAGTCCTGCTACTGCCTGAAATGAGAGTTGTCATCAGGCAGGGAAACACACACTGGAACAGCTTATTAATAATGTATAATTATGTGACTTAACTGTGTGCTTTACTGAATCCTATGTAGAACCACCGGTGAATTCAGTGAAGCTGTTCAGCTATCAAGCTGAACACATTTCAATATGATTATATATTAATACAGCACACAATTTTTCTCTAGGAAGAAGTCAATAACCACAATTACCTTAATGTTAAATAGTGTCTTATGATTTGCCACTGCTACACTAACCCAAACAATGCTTCCTATGTAAATATTCATATTACATACAATGTATTGTTTATTATACTCCCAAAAAGAAAACCAGAGCAATATACTGTTTCCCTCTCGTTTTATCTGACTACTTGGATTAGAAGCAAATCCAACTCTCTGCCCAATAGTGATGATGTCACCGGGAGAGAGTTTCCAGCATTTCAATTAGAGTATCAACTACTTGGTACCAGCCTGACATCACCATTTGCTAGTAATCCACACACCAGTCTTCACAGAATTCAGTTGACACTGTTGAGAATAAAGCCTCTTGGGAGCTGGACTCAGTGATCCCCATCAGTCCCTTCCAACTTGAGATATTGTCCTGTACACAGGAAGGCATGTCCCTCAACCCACCTTACTTGTTAACTGCACAAGAACTTTAGCACTTGTTCAAATGTAAATCTAAATGTATGCACAACTGCAGTGCTGGAAAAGCAGATTAAAAAACTTTAAACAGTCTCAAGATAGAAGACATGTCTTCTATCTCAAACCTGAACTTAACTTCTATGTGTAATCAAGAATAAAGTACTGAAAACAGTTTAAAAAAGTCCCCTTACATTTTCAAGACAAAAACATTAACGTTACTTTCTTAATCTATTTATTGATTCTGTGATCCATGGAGTTCACAAAATCACAGATTGTTCGAGGTTGGAAGGGACCTCAAATGATCATCTAGTCCAACCCTAGATCAAACCACACAGGAACGTGTCCAGACTGGTCTGGAATGTCTCCAGAGAAGGAGACTCCACAACCTCTCTGGGCAGCCTGTTCCAGGGCCCTGTCACCCTCACAGGGAAAATATTTTTCCTTATGTTCCCATGGAACTTCCTCTGCTCCAGCTTGCACCCATTACCCTTGTCCTATCACTGGCCATCACTGAGAAGAGCCTGGCTCCATCCTCCTGACACTCACCCTTTACATATTTCTAGACGTTAATGAGGTCATTCTACTTTAGAGGGGAGTCCCCTTCAAATTATGAAAAACTGAAACAGCACCTTACCATTCCAACATGTCGATCAACGTTAAAGAGACGTTTGTTGGAACCCTCTTCATAAAGCTTGGACAGAACTAGTTTTTCTACTCCAAAGACAACACCATCTTTGCATCTTATTCCAATTGCTGTACTGAAAGACAGGATACATTTAAGGTTTTCACACAGAAACCAAACTGTAGCGTAAAACACATAACAGAGAATTAAAACACAAGACACACTGACACTGTGTCCCCAGAAGCAGATTTGTTACAACACTTGCTGTGGCACTAAGATTAAACATACTAAGCCTATGAGATTTTTAAACAAAGAGGGAGGGGGCTGCAGAAGCCACTCCCCACAAAGTTTTGAGCAGACTTCATGCAGCGGTGGCACTTTCTGGAGCAACTGCACAGCTGCTGAACAATATATGTATGAAAACCCTGGGTTGTTTTACCTATCCTTTTAGATAGGTCACTATTGATCTAAGATGTGACAACTCTTTCTCCAATTCTCAAGAAGTGCATTATCAGGCATAAATTACCAGCTGTGCCACACACAAGAGCAATCCTTACTAGGCAGCCTGTGGCTGCTATCAGACATTTGGGTGGTACAGTCCATGTCTTCCTCAACCTGGCTGGGATTTTCCACAGCCAGCTTTCTTTGCATATACTCAAGGGACAACAGATGTAGAGAGGCTGATTTAGCTTTAGTAGAACTTAGATGTCCTCAGTTGTTTAAAGAATACAGGTGAAGTTATAAATTTACGAGGCCCTGAGCATGTCAGTGTTTCAGTGCCTCGATTGCCACCCACAAAATGGGCTTTCAGATACTGCTACAGCAGCTCTGTAACACAACAGCTCAGAGTCTTACACATGGTAACCAACCTGCAATCAGATTTTGCTCTAAAGCATAAAATTCCCTTTGTGTTCTCCACAACATACCTGCCTCTAGCAAGCAAAAGCCATTATGCCACTTGTATACTTAAATGGAAGCCTCCTAAATTGCACCTAGGGACACAGCTGCTCCGAATCCATTTTATCAATGCAGTTTTAGCTGCAATGACACCATGCTTGCGTAGTCCAATGACACAGCTTTAAAGAAGCCCAGCCAGCAGGCCTGTGTATCCTGTATCTTACCTACTATTCTCCACAGCTTTCATCGCATATTCAACTTGAAATACTCTGCCATCCGGGGAAAACGTGGAAGCTGACAAGTCATACTGGAGAAGAAAACACATGACTCAGAAAAAAAAAATCCAGTTATATCCCATTTTTTTCAGTTTATTTATTTACAACCCCAAGGCTCTCACCCTCGTGCCATCAATTCACAGTAGGTACCAGAAGCGGGCTGTGTCCTCATGCAAAATGCACCAACAGCAGCAAACACACTGCTCACTATAAGAAGTTTTTGCAGCCGTGTTGGATATTCCCACACAGCAAATCCCATCAACCCAGATCTTCCACAAGTCTGAAATCACTTTGCATTACACAATACCTAAACCCACAGGCAATTTCTGTGTGCCTTTGAAATTTATTTTAACATTTTTGAAAGAAACGCCCCCTTAAACAGATCCTCAGCGTCAGAAACGTCTTTAGATCCAGGCCTGGAGGTTGGTGTCCCTGCCTGTATCAGGGGGGTTGGAACTCGATGGTCCTTGGGGTTCCTTCCAACCCAGCCCAGCCCAGCCTGTGATGCTGTGCAGGACAGCGGCAGGCTCGCTCCCTACGGGCTGAACTTGGCTCAGCGCTGAGCGGCGGGCCGGGACCAG
>VXBZ01012324.1:2635-13404 GCA_013399135.1 Heliornis fulica
GCCCGCCGGGTGTCCCGAGGAAGTCACCGCTCTCCTGGTCTCCGCGGGGCGCTCTCCGCGGTGCTGAGCGCCGCGCCCGGCGGCGGGTCCCGAAGGCACGTCGGGCGGCGTGGCGGGGCGCGCAGGGAAGGAGGGTTTTCCTCCCCGGACCCTGGGTCGCGGTGCGGTTCCGATGCCGTCTCGGCGGGAGCAGGATGGTCGACGGGCTCGGGATGAAAACACCTGGTCGAGCCTGCAGGATTTGCGACCTGGTCGTCACAGGGAAAGCGCCGACGAGACCATAAGCAGCTGGCTAGAACGTGGGGCGACACGAACACGGGTCGGGGTAGCAGTCCGGAGATGGCTGTGGTTTTCAGTTTGCATTTCGGGGCAGGATCTGCTTAACATCTGCTTGCAGCAGGCAAGATAAAGTGGCTCCGTGGCACCCTGCGGTTTTGCCAATGAAAACATAGACTCTGGTTTTGCAGTGCATTAGCATGAGTGAATTTGAGGTCAGCTGAAGCTTAGCTGCATTATTCTTACATTTTCTTAGTCTCCAGTCACATTGTGAATAATGCTGATTGCTGGGCAGCAACACATCCTTACTCCTAGGACTAAATCTGTCTCTCTTAGTAGAAACTTCTCTGAAAGGTGAAAGAAGTAGTAACTGTACACTTCTATTCAAGCCTTTCATTTTGGCAGCCAGAGCTCAGCTCCTCTTTCCTACAGCAGCTAAACACACACCTCACTTTGTTGTTCTGCAGCTTTTCTTATAAGAGGTGTTTTCATTTTCATAGACAATGAACTACACTGTTGCGTTTTTTGTTTTGTTCATTTTTGTCCTTTCTCTGAGCTCCTTGGGGTGGGCGGTGTGCATGTGAGGAAACCATTCTTGCAATTTTCTGTAAATGTATGGCACTTGGAAGAGTGTGTGGTTTTGTGTTTTGTGTTGTGCTTTGGTTTTATTGTGGGGTTTTTTTTAATGTTTGTTTGTTTTTTGGTGGAGTTTTTGTTTGTTTGATTGTTTCCTGAAGTTGGAAGGAATCTGCCTGTTTAAAAGCTGACCGCCACTGTTCACCCACCACAGGTGTTACCAGGCAATGGCTGAGAGGAGTTAAACTGCGTGGTCACGAGGCTATTGTGTAATCAGACAGATTGGTTATGGACAAGGACAATTCCTCAGCTGTGCAGAGGCTGACAAAGTGTATTTCTAAAGGTGAAACTTTTGTCTACAGAATGAAAGCTGGCACAGAGACTCCAGCCTGTTGAAATGGAGTCTCAAAATTTTGGGTTCAGGGGAAGTCAGAGCTAATAAAATATGGACTCTCTTCAGTGCCTACCCAAACATCTTTTTGGTTCAGTGGGATTTTTATTTCACTTGTTGGTGTGTCCCAGCTTTGGCATTTGCTTTTCCCATTAGTGATACTAAACCAATTTATAAACTTGTTTCTGAGATGAGAGCAGGTCATTTTGCTTGAGTTTGTTTTGAATAAAATTTAATTTCTTGAGTATGATACAGAACTAGTAACAGCTTAATTGTATTTATGTATTTATTTTGTTTCGCAAAAATATGTTTAGACTAATGAAAATGTATTTAAATATATTCACCAGGGTGCCTAAAATCTGATGAGAAATTAAATTTTATTTTTATATAATATGCATGTGTAATACAGAGCATGTGTAAAGTAGTTTTCATGTCTGTTCATCAAATCAAACTGCTTGTAGAACCTTAAGGGATTGCTCCTAAATGTAAGCAGCTTAAAAGTGCATATGAAGACCCAAGTTAAAAATAGTTGACTTGCTGTTTGCCTGCACCAGGGAGTCTATTTTTGTCTTTATTCAGTAGCTGGTACACAGGTAATTTTAGAGGATGTTACAGGCCTCCTCTGTAGCAATCCATCTACTGATTTATGTGCTAAATCATTTTGTCTTGGTTGGCAGTCCTGTCTAAAGAGTCACATTTCATCCTGAGGTACAGATGTTTCTAATCAAGCAGATAGGGAAGGAATAAGAAAGTTCATTCTAAACTTTAATTTATTGTCAGCTCACTCTTTGAATAAGGGCATGATTTCACTGTCACTGAAATTCAGAGGAAGAAGCAAACTCAAAACCTCCCTTAAATACTTGACTCTCCTTCATACTTAGAGTTTGTATCTTTGCTCAGCACCACTGAAAATAAACTCCAGTATTAGTTATTTTTAAATCATTTTATCTATAAACTTCAGTTTGAGGCTAGCGAAGATGATTAATGTATCTCTTTTAAAGAGAAGTGGTGCCACTATCTGGAAATACTTATTTAGAGTTTGTGTGTTCTGGATGCTTTGTTCAATTGAAGCCGCACAGGGGGAATCTATTTCTCATTTATTATCAAATATATTTATTTAAAGCTGCATAAATCCTATGTTTAGAGAATGATATAAGCAGGAACAAATTTTATATATTTGTATGTGTTCAATATATATATTTATGTGAAATCTGTCCATGTAAAGCAGACATATGCAGTGTGCAGACATGACTGATAACTCTTTAGAATACTCTTGTTATTTTCCATGTTTTCAAAGGGGTTCTAGTTTTCTGATCTGAAAGCAATTTATCCCATCAGGAATTTCTGAAATTATTTCTTTTTCTTGGATAGTAATTTTTGAGATGAGCACACTGCTGAAGGACTGGACATTGATCCTAATTGAGAACCCTTTGTGTGATATCCTTGTGGAGTTTTGTCTGTGTTGCTGCCTCAACAGCTGCTTGAATCATGGGTTTTCTCTTTTTGCCTTTTGCTTGCAAGGATTTAGCTGCCTGTCACTAGATCTGTCTGCCAAGTCAGAAGATAGCATTCCTACCTGCCTTCTGCAGGCCAGATTTTTCAGCCTTCCCAGCCTGCCCATGAGTCATTCTTTTAGACATTCATCCTAATAGCCAAATTATTGAGGTGCTAAAGGGCTCCTTCAAAGTGCAGTGCTCACTTTTCCTGCTTGCTTAGGGCCCAGTAGTCTGCCCTTGAAACAGGTGGGAGGTTTGATATTGCTTCTGGTGCCTGCAAAGCCTGTGCTGTGGTGGGGACCTTGCATCAACAGGAGGGTGCATCTTTCCCCGCCATGAACATCCCCCCTCTCCCCCCCCGCCTTAATTTACTACTGTTTGAATTTACATGCTAGAAATAACAAGGTTGCATGATCTTCCCTTCACGCACACAGACGCACTTCTCTGTTCAGTCTTTCCACTGGGGATGACTACTGTGAGGGGACTGAGCAGACTTGCCTCTGTTTTTCTCATGTGTAAGTCTCACGTCCCAGGTTCTTCCATGTGAATCACCAGCAGCAGCAACAGTTGCAAGTATGGATAGCTTTCTTCCAAAATAATATCTGTGATGAATCACATCAGAATATCCACTTTGTAAGACATGTTTTGTAATACATCCATATGTGAAACAGGATGACTTAAGTTTTTGCAGGGGAAATAAAATCAAGAAACATGGATGAAATCATTATTTTGAGTCAACCTGCAAAACATTCACCTCATATATAAAGGGTATGTGGGTATCTATAATTTATGTAATCAGATTTTTTTGCTAGTAGTAAGTAGTTGTTACGCTATTTGTATGTTTTAGTAGTTGCAATTATTTGTTTGATTGTGAGCATTTCTTTTGTCCACAAAGAGATAGCTCCTCTATGATTGTGTAATTCGCTGGGATATCATAGCTATATTGTTCTCTCTCGCCAAGATCATTTTCAGCAATGAGATACATATCTAAACAGAATGCATTATGGTCATTACCTTAATAAAATGTGAGTCATGCACACCAGCACTTTCATTCTTAAAACAGTTCAGTAAAATGGTATTTTAGTTTGTTGATGGATAGAGCATACTGCAGAAGACAAATCTGTTTCTTTATAGACACATAGTCTCCAGCATCTTCCCTGAAACCCTGTGCTTAATTTAGCACTTTATACATGAGCTCACTAAGCATGCTTGCATGATGTATATCTTCACCAAGTTTTAACTGGAATTAATAATGTTCAGCTATTGTAGAACCTATTGTAACTTAAGGAAATTTTATGTTCTAAATGAGACTGTTAGCTAAATATTCCAGTTTGTTCTGGATGGCAGGCAGAAAAACTGACTGTTTTATAGCTAACATGTACACGATGGTCCCTTTGCTATTTTCTCAATGTATGAGTTGCTGCAACTGATACCACAAATTGCTCCAAATCCAGCATCCAAGCTGGTGCCTCTGACTAGCAGTAATTTATGACACAGAAACTTTCACATGCTATCTTGAAAAATGTATGTGTGTTCTGGGGAAGTAAAAGTGAAAGTCTGAGCTGCTCAAGCTGTCAGCCCCAAACCATGTGTGTCTATGGTGGACATCAGCAGCGGGTGACTCAGAAGGAATCTAGGAAGTATTGCATCTGTGGGGTGCTATGGTACCTTGGTGTTTCAAAGGGATTTTCTCACAAGGAAGAAGCAGCCACTTCAGGGATGAATGAGGAACATCTGAAAATGTCAAACTCTGACAGGCATGTCTACTTTTCAGCACATATTAGGCTCTTTAGTCAATAAGCCAAGCTAAATTCCTGATGTAATAAACCTTTCAAAACTTCAGTGTAAAGTTAGTCTGTATATTTTCTGTAACATTGTACAAATATTTCCCTAATATTGATTTTTTAAACACAGAGGTTTTAAAAGGAACATTCCAAAAGCCCTAACCTTGACCTGTTTTTTTTTTGGTCATGCTGTTGAGTCTGTTATGACAACAGTCAAAATTAACTTAAAATCCACCTGCTTTTTGACAAGAATAATTGTCAGGTTTTTAGCTGTGAGCTGTATGAACATGTTTGCATTTTTCTTTTTTAAAGAACATTTGGGAGCCAAGCAGAAGGAGGGAATCTGATTCACAACAGGTGAATAGGAACTCAATTAGATTTCAGTACAGCTGTCTGAAGCATTCAGTCTTTCTTGTGAGGTCAGGCCACATATATGGTCATTGCATTCTTCTTTCTTCTCAGCTTTCATTTCTGCCAGGTTGATGAAGAGCAGTTAATTCTACTGTACTGAAGATGCACAGGAAATATGCTGACCCCAGTCAGCAAAACCATTTTGATTGCTTCATTGGTGAACATCATCTGACATCAAACACATTTTCACAGAATCATCAGGCAGAGTTTTTCAGTATTGTTTTTTAAAAGGAGCATTTATGTTTGTGGTTTTGAGTTTTATGTGTGTGTGGTTTTTTATTACCACACATTTATGTGTGGTTTTGAGTTTGTTTTTTTAAAAAAAACTATTTTGAAGTGCAGAGTTTTGTAACTAGCTGCTTTCAAGCATTGGTGCTTAGGAATCCAGTACCAAATATTCTGTAAAGAAACAAATGGGAAAAAATTAACTTTGCAGTCCCTGCAGTCCCTTACAGGCACATGTAGCTTCCTGCGTGCTACAGGTGGGTGATGTCTTTCACTTTTCATATGGAAGTGAGGAATCCACATTTTCTACTGGCCCCTTTGAGCATCTTTATAAATTACTGCCACTTTTTTGCCAGTGTTTTTGAGCTGGGGGAGAACAAGCTGGGTAGAGAAGGACTATGCTGTTCAACAAGCATTTTTTCATGATGTGCTGATGAGCTTTATTTCTGCTGCTGGTGGTAAAACAGTAGAGATATTACATTATTGCTGATTTTCAACAGATGCTTTCCTGGAGCTGGTGGAGATTAATGCTGCAGTGCTTGTTGTTTGATCTGCAGCGTTGTAATGAAAAGCTTTGCCACAGCTGCTTCAGTTGGCAGCAAGGCAGGGCTCTTGGGGACCTTCCGCAGGATCTGGTCTCTGTGCATCACTGTCTGAGAGCAGAAGTTTACAAGCACTAGTCATTTGTGTATTTATGAAGGCTAGTTGTTGCCAGTGGTCCCCTGCAGGTCATGCGTATTTAAACTTAAGTTAGAGAGGATTCTTTCCTTTTCTTTCGCGTCTTACTTCAGTGATATTCTGAACACTACATGTGGTTACGGAGGTTTTAACAGATGTTCTCTGTTCCATGTTGTGTGAGAAACCCAAAGCACTGTCCACAAGTTTTGGGCAAAATCAGCTGATAATTTTCAGAAATATAAAAATTTCTGGTATATGTTAGGGTGTGTTCCTGTACTGAAGTCCATAGCAAAACTTGCATTGACTTTCACTGAAGAACAGCCCCTGAAGCTATTGTTGTAGTCCAGCCTAAATTGCATTGGAAAGTGGTTTGGAGCTTTGGGATATTTCAATGAATATTCTGAAATTATATTTCTCCCCTGATATTTGGTAAATTGCGTAACTGAAAGTTTCAGTATGTGTGTGTACTCTAATAGGCAATATCTTTGCATTCATTTTGAAACCAGATTTTTGTGCCCTCTGTACACATGTGCATACGCACATACAAAATGCATACTTCTAAAGGATAATAGTGCTTTAATACAGTAATAGCTGTAAGATGGAATATTAATGACATGTAAATTTTATTTAATAGATATATGAAAACTTTCTGTTAATGAGCTGAAGATCACATTGGAAATGGGTACCTGGTGAAATCACTGTAGTTGGTGATTAAATGTTTCTGAGATTCCTTTTATTATACAGTTCAAATTTAAAACACAAAATAAGACATGCTAAAGTTTACCTAGAGAGTATTTTCCAGATGGAAAGAAGGTTTTTGACAAGGTTGAAACTGCAGACGCTGAGGTGATTTTTCTTTCTCTTTTTTTTCCTTTTTTTCTAAACTCTCAATCATATAAGAAAAGTAGTATCCTTCTGAGAGGTGATGAACATTAAGGCACTGTAAATAAGTATTTTAAAAGATTCTGGGACCAAATTTAGGCATATCTCTTAATAAAAATATCAACATTAGGGAACAAAGATGCATCCAAGACACTCAACACAAGAAAATAGGAGCTTTTCTAGGAATCTTTTCCAAACATTGTTGGGAACTTCAGAACTGCTGAATGGGAAGGTATATATGGATATTTGCATCTTTTTGGTTTGTCCAGTTCCTTGTTAAGAAGTTGTAGGAAAAAATATGGTGAATGGTTTCTTAGCTGTCTTTGAGAATCTACTATTTTTTTTTCTGAAGGAATGACACCCAGGAATGGTCTGCACGTCCACTGGCTGTGCACTCTAAAGTTATTATGAGCATCATGACTTTCAGGTAATTTTTTGCTACAACATGTTGCATGATTCAGATAGGTTTCTGGTGATTAGCTTGTCCTGCACTTAGAACAAACATGTAATCTTCTTCAGTAAGACTTGCAGTGTCATGGAGGACCTTGTAGGAGACACAAATTGCTCCCTCCTCACACCTCAACAGTGGGTATACCTTCACTATCACCAGAAACCATATAAAACCTAAAAAGGGTATTGTAACACTTCTATCTTCCTGATAATGTAGAAAAAGCATCCAGTGGATTGATGGATGCTGTGCAGTAGAGTATCTCTGTTCAGCCTGAGTGAGTTTTTGTTTAGTTGTCATAAATGAGAGTATGTTTTTGGCTTGGAGCCAGATTATCAATCCTTTAATTTATATGGGATTTTCTTTTGGCAGGACAGGATGTTCTGCTGTGTCCGTGAAAATGTCTTACTTTATTGACAAGTTATGAAAGTCAAGAGAAATATTCGGTTAGGATTGTATTCAGAGACTTCTTTAGAAGATGAATAACAAGGGAGCCAAGGGATATAGATGTAGTTCATTTAGAAATGCAAATTAAATTTAAAACTTCTTTGGAGTTATAACTGTAACTGACCATGCTTTTCATTTTCCATTGTGACCTCTTTTCATGTACAATTCCTGTACTATGTGGCTAATTTTGTACTTGCTTCTGAAAATGTTGTCCAGATATGGAATGATGAATAATGTCTTTGCAGGTGCAGGCAGGACTGATTCTTTTTCTTCTGCTGGTGATTTGCAGTAGTGATTTTTGACACTAATGATTCTGATTAGATCCACTACTTCGAGATTTAAATACATATGAAAAGCTAAATCCATGGTCTAATGCACGTGCTTACCTAACTCTGGGTCCCAGAAGGCCTCTCAGATAAAAAAAACCCAAACTGGTGTCATATTTTAATCTCACTGTAAATAGGAGTTCTGAAGAAATTTCTTCCATACTTCAGATTTGCCATTGTTTCTTAAACTGACATTATAAGATAGCTACTTATAGTAGACATCTATAAATTAAAAAAATTACTGATTAAAAATCAATACTTTAAAAAAACTTCCTCTGTTGTTCAGAGGCATTTACTATCAGAAGTTCAGTATTTCCATTCATAATACAGAATGACTATTGACTGCTATATTGTAGTATTGATTACATAATTGCCCTTGAAATTAACATATATAACTTTAAGATATTACTGTTGACACTAAGAAGGCTCTCCTGACTATGCTGCAAAATGTGACCAACTTTTGTCTTTCTTAATTAAACCTTTCCATCTTTACAGTTTCTCTAAACAAATAGTGGTTTAATGGCAGATGAACTTTAAAATGATGATGTATCTCCACTACTTGTAACCTTTATTTTTCTCGGCGTGGCTCTAACAGAAAGGATTATGTTCCCATGTTTAGAGGCTTACTTCAGATTTTTTAATTTTTTTTTTCAATTGCTAAACATTGAAGCTTTGAACAGTGTTTTACTTTGAATATTTATTGCCAAGTTTCCAGCATTTTATTTTTCTGAATGACATATATTGTTTCATAGCCTGGATTGCAGATAATTTCAACGATCCTTGTATTAAATAGAGAACTATGCAGAAGATGGTACAGAAAGTGGTTTAACTGCACCACATTATTTGACACAGGCACAACGTATGCAAATGATGCCAGCTTCATTAAATATTTTACATTTCCTGATACAGTGACATGAAGATATATAATTAGAAGAATGAGATTTAGGATTTTTAGAGCAGAAGACTGATACTGATTTAATACTACAATAGTTACTATATATGCAGATATTTGGGTAGCTTAGTTTCTCTTAATATAGAGGACAGTTTATCTGTAGCTCAAGGTCAAAATCAAAATTATTTTTTTCCTTGTTTCTTTCAAGTTGCAATTTTCAAATTTAATTTAGGTCCACTTTCCTAAAATGTATTCTAGTTTCCTTTCTTATATTTTATGCCAGGTTGTTGTTCCTTTACAGATTTAGAGTTCTTGTCATTGTCTAAGAAGAATAAAATATCTTCGTTCTCTTTCCTTTGCAGATAGTGCCTGCGTTAGTGTAATATATTGCATTTGTATCTTCAAGTGCAGGTCAGAAAGGCCTTTTGCTTTATCAAGCTGAAGGCTTCTTTGTCCCTGAAAGTGGACATCCGCCCCAGCAAGGACTTTGGTTTTTTGAAGTTGCTTTGCTGATGGAGATATGTGTGTTCACTTGTCATTGCAATTTCATTCACTGCTGAGTCTGAGGTTGTATTGATGCCTGATTTTGAGGTGGGAAGCATTTACACATATCATTGTTACAATGAAATATGAGTCATGGTCCTTTGCAATATGCCACCACCATCAATGTCACCTTAAGTCACAGTTCCATATACAGGTATATTAGTAAACTTGTTAAAATCTTCAGTGCCAAATTGAGAAAAAAAATGCCCAGTGTATTCAGGCAATTTTCACACAAAGATCATAAAATCACAGAATGGATTAGGTTGGAAGGGACCTCAAAGATAATCTAGTTCCAACCCCACCTGCCTTGAAAAGGGGCCATTCACTAGACTAGTTTGCCCAAAGCCTCATCCAACCTGACCTTGAACACTTCCAGGGATGGAGCATCTACAACCTCTCTGGGAAACCTTTTACAATACCTCACCACCTTCAGAGTAAAGAATTTCTTCCTATTGCTTAATCTAAATCTACCCTCTTTTAGTTTAAACCCATTAACCCTTGTCTTATCTCCATGTGCCCCTTATAAAAAGTCCTTCTCCACCTTTCCTGTAAACCCCCTTTAGGTACTGGAAGGCTGCTGTAAGGTCTGTCTGGAGCTTTCTTTTCTCCAAGGCAAACAAGCCCAACTCTCTCAGCCTCTCTTCATAGGAGAGGTGCTCCAGCCCTCTGATCATCTTTGAGCCCCTCTGCTGGACTTGCTGCAACAGCTCCATGTCCTTCTTATGTTGGGGATCCCAGATCTCAATGCAGTACTTCAGGTGGGACACCAGAGCAGAGGAGCAAAATTATCTCCTTTGACCTTCTGGTCATGCTCTTTTTTTTTTTTTATGCAGTCCAGGATATGGTGTACTGTCTGGACTGTGGGCACACATTTTCAGGTCATGTTAAGGGCTGCTTTCAATCCATTCTTTGCCCAGCCTGTAGCTGTGCTTGTGATTGCATTGACCCATGTGCAGGACTTGGCCTTCTTGAACTTCATGCAGTTCACATGGGCCCAAGTCTGTCAAGGTCCCTCTGGAAGGCATCCCTTCCCTCCTGTCAACTGCACCATAGAGCGTGCTGCTGTTAGAAAACATGCTAAGGTTTCACTGGATCCTGCTGCTGTGTCACCAACAAAGATGTTAAACAGGAATCCCACTTGTCATTGGTCTACACTTGGACATTGAGCTGTTGGCTGCAAATCTTTGTGTGAGACTGTCCAACCAATTCCTTATCCACTTGTGGTCCTCCCTCTGTCAAATCCATGTCTCTCCAATTTAGAAACAAGGATGTTTTGTGTGACACAGTCAAATGGTTTGCACAAGTCTGGGTAGATGATGTCTGCCCCTCTTCCAACCAATGCTATAACTCCATCAGAGAATGATACCAAGTTTTTTAGCAATGATATGTCCTTA
>VXBZ01012324.1:13570-31814 GCA_013399135.1 Heliornis fulica
TGTTTTTTATTTTTTTTTTTTTTTTTAAATAGGCATTATTTTTTCTCTTTTCCAGTCAGTGGGAACTCCATCAGATTGCCACAACTTTTAAAATATGATGGATAGTGATTTAGCCCCTTCATCCATCAGTTCAGGACCCACTGATGTATCTCATCAGGTCCTATGGACTTGTGCACCTTCGGCTTTCTCAGATGGTCTAGAACCTGATCTCCTACAGTGGCCAGTTCTTCATTCTCCCAGTTCCTGCTTTTGCCTTCTGTGACCTGGGCAGTGTGACAAGAGCCATTGCTGGTGAAGACCAAGGAAAAAACTTTGTTGAGTACCTCAGCCTTCTCTATATCATAGGTAACCAGGTCTCCTATTTCATTCTGGAGAGAGTACACATTTTCCCTTTTATCCCTTCTATCACTGACACCTATAGAGACTTTTCTTCTTGTCCTTGACATCCTCAGCCAGATTTAATTCTATCATGGATTTAGCTTTCCTAACCTGATTCCTGGATGCTCAGACAGTTTGTCTATATTCCTCCAAGGTTACATGTCTGCTTCCACGCTCTGTAGGCTTCTTTTTTGCATTTGAGACTAGTTTAAACCTCTGTCAACCAGCCCCACTAGCTCCTGGGCAAAGACCCTTTTTCCCTTTGAGAAAGGTGAATCCTATCTAAATTCGCCAAGCCTGGTGCTGTGTGGGCCATCCCATTGTCATAAAATCTAAAACTGTGGCCGTGACACCAGTCACAGAGCCGTGTATTAATGGACTGTGTCCATCTGTTCTTCCCAGTGTTGCTGTCTCCAACTGGAAGGAAGGAGAAAAACATAACCCTTGTTCTAGATTCCCACAGTAACCATCCATTCCTTTGATCGCTTTTGCATCATGCTTCATCACCACCCACATGGAGAAGCAGTAGTGGAGGAGTGGTCTGAGGGACACACCAGGCTAGGGAGTTTTCTAATAATGTCTTTAACATGGTTAAATACTTCGAATACTGGAAATGCTGATGAGAATCTGGCTTGGTTTGAAGAAGGACAGTATTAGTTTTACTTTCATAACCATGGAGTCTCTACTTGCATGCTGTGAAGCAGAAGGTTTGAGATCAAAATATTTTAAACATCAGCATGAAGTAGGATGCCAGGCTTGGTATAGTCAGACAGTAGCTGCCTATTGGCTTGGTATTCTGGAAAAAATTATGTGGAAGAAACCATAGAAACCATGCAGACGTATAAGAATAGGAAGAGATTATTGGTACAGTATCGCCTTGATCTCTTTGTTAGTCGGATGCAACTAAGCCATGTGCATTTTTATACAGTCAGATACAAGTTATAGCTTTTGAAATAATGACTAAACCCTTTTCCAGGAGAACAGAATTTGGAGTACTCTGGAAACAGCATCTGTGAGAAGAAATCACAGGTCTGAAGCACTGAAAATGGCAGAAAACTACAGCCTGCTCTGATGCAGGAACTAGAAAGCCATCTTTTGAAAATCCACTGGGAGTCTTGAGGAACCTTATTTATAAAAATTGTGGAGTTTCATCTTTCACATGCCTAGTTTTTGTGTGAACACTAGAAAATCAGATAATAGGAAAAATTTCAAAGAAGAGCTACAAACCCAACTGAAGGGCAGGAGACAAGGGTTGCAAGGGGTTCAGTCTAGTATCTCTACAAGCTAAAGCTGGTATAACTGCTTTCTATTAAAGGAAGATATCACTTGAAGAATTAGAAGCAAGGATTTCTGGCCACAAAAGGCAACAAAAAAGACTTTAAAATATGGTAACAGGGAAAGAAAGATCAGCGTTAACAGTGGTCTGCTGCTTCATTAGTTTGGTCCCCTAAAAATAAGCATATAGACAAAGAGATATTTAATCCCTTCTTTGCCTCCATTTGCAACACTAGCAATGGGCCCTGAGACTTCCTGAGCCCTCTGTTGGAAGACCATGACTAGGGGAGTGATAAACTCCCAGCTGACTCTAAACTTGTTTGAGACTTGCTGCTCCAGATGGATGTGTATAAATCCATGAAACATGATGGTGTTAATCCCTGGCTATTGAAAGAGCTGGCTGATATCGTGTGACCTTTCTTCATTATTTTCCAATGGCCTCAGAGGTCTAGAGAAGTCCCAGCCAAGTGGAAGCTGGCAAAGTTGTCCCAGTTTTCAGGAAGGAAAGGACACTGGTAATCACAGGCCCATCAGTCTCATTTCAGTGCTGCTAAGATTGTGGATTTTAAGAGTTATTGAAAAACACTTGGGAGACAGTGCAGTCATTGGTGATAGCCACCATGGGGTCACAATGGAGAAGTCCTGCTTCAGTAATTTAATTTTCTTTTATGACAAGGTCACTCATTTAGGTGATGAAGGGAAGTCAATATAAGTGGCTCTCTCACAGTATCCTTGTGGAAAAATATCCAGCATATGGCTAGATGAGCCCATAACATTTTGCTTGAGCAACTGGATGATGAGTAGGGCTCAAAATGTAAGTGGGTTTATATCATGTTGGCAGTCAGCCCCTAGTAGGATTCCCCAGGGGTCAGTGTTAGGGCTTGTGTTCTTTAATGTGTTCTGGAAATTATTTGGATATAGGGATTAAATGTACATCAAATAAGTTTCCTGATGGTGCTAAGTTAGGAGGAACTGTGGACTCCTTTGAGTGTAGAGTGGCATTATAGGGAGATCTGGATAGACTAGAGAGTTTGCCTGTCACCAATGATATGAAATTTAACAAGTGCTGGATAACAACCAGGACATGGTAATCTTGGTTATACATATAAATCTTGGGGAAAAGAGGTTGGAGAGGAGCCCTGTGGAAAGAGATCTGATGTGTTTTGGTTGATGGCAAGTTCAGTGTGAGTCTCCAGAGCTTCCTGGTAGCCAAAACTGTGTCCTGGGGTGCATCAAGCAGAGCATAGTGAGCTGGCTGACGGTAGTGATTGTCCCACTCTACACTGCACTGGTGGCCCATCTTGAGTAGTGTGCAGCTTTTGCCACCTTGATACAAGAACATGAAATTATTAGCATGTCTAGAGGAGAGCGACCAAGATGCGGAAAGGTCTTGAGGGCCAAACTTAAGAGTGGCTGAGGTCATTTGATTTGTTCATCTTGAAGAAGAGAAGGCTGAGGGGTGACCTCATTGTAGCCCACAACTTCTTCAAGGGGTGCAAAGGTTGGAGATGTGCTAATCTCTGATGACTGGTGATATGACACAGGAAATGGAATGAAGCTGCATCAGGAAAAGTTTATATTGGACATTAGGAAAAGCTTGTTCACTGAGAGGGTGGTTGTCACTGGAAGAGGTTCTATAGAAAGTGGTCAAATCATCAGGCCTCTCAGAGTTCAAGGAGCATCTTGATAGTGCCCTTAATTGAATGGTTTGTTTTAGGTAGCAGATAGAACGGTTTTTAGAAGCAAGAAGTTGTATTTGATGATTCTTACAGGCCCCATCCAACTTGTGATATTCCTATGATTCATCCAGCTAGGATATCAAGAAAAGATATAGATAGACACTGTGAAATGTTTATTTGCTGAAGATGTGACACCTGATTTTCTTTTAGCATTTCCATTTTGTATAGGTGTGTATTTTTTTGTTCACATCTCTTCTTGTGACACTTGAGTAACGTAAAGACTCTTTATAGACTCTTTATGAATGGTTCTGTAGAGACTGGATTGTCATCTGTTTTTTCCCTTGTCCATGGATAAACAGGCTAGTTATATTTATTTTCTGTCATTATTCTATTGTTGCTGTCATCCTTTCTTCATCCTGAAACACAATGAAATATGGAGGGGTCAAGGGGATGATGTTGGTGTGAATACTAGAATATAAATAAGGGAAGAAACATTGTTAAAATGCCTCGAAGTTACAGCTTTTGGAAGGGCATTTCTACAGGTGCAAGCTGGTCCTTAAAATTAATTTGGTGTTTTCAACTTTTATCATCTTTGGTGGTTTATGGGACTATTGTAGTTGTGCCTGATCAAGGATAGGCACTTTGGCTTGAGTCATGAAGAGAGTCATAATGAAAAACTAATAAGTGTCAGATTTTTTTCTTAAAATGGACAGCAAGAAACTAAAATTCTTAAACACCACAGAGAACTTAACAAGATATTTTATGCCAAATTTATGCCATCAAATACTTGAAACAGGATGTTAGTGTTCAAGACATGGGAAAACAGACGTAAAGTGACTGGGAAAATAAGAAAACCCACTAGGCAAAAGTATGTCCCAGCTGTTAGTCTGGAGAAAAGGGGGCTGAGGGGAGACCTTCTCATTCTCTACAACTACCTGAAAGGTGGTTATAGTAAGGTGTGTGATGTTGTCTTCTTCCAAGTAACAATTGATAGGAGAAAAGGAAATGCCCTCAAGTTGCACCAGGGGAGGTTTAAATTAGGGAAGTTTAGGAAAAATTTCTTCACTGAAAGGGTGTTCAATCACTGGAACAGGATGCCCAGAGAAGTGATTGAGACGCCATCCCTTGAGGTACTTGAAAGACTCATAGATGTGGTGTTTAGAGACATGGTTATGTGTTAAGTTTACAGTTGGACTCGATGATGAGGTGTTTCTTCCAACCTAAACAATTCCATGATTCTATGACGTAATCTGTGTGGCAGGAAAAAAAAAATCTATGCTAGCCTCTGCTTGCACTACATATGAAGTTACTCTCAGTTTCAAGCGTGACTTTTAGCTTCATGTTGGACAAAATGTTGTGGTGCTGTCAGGATCACTAAAGTGGCAAGCAGTAGCATCCATACATAATTGTGAGTGTCAGAGAGTCCAGGAATTAACCTGTACTCATGGTACTGGAATGGCTTTGTGATCTGCAATGGTGTTGGTTAGTCATTCCCAGCATGTCTTCCCTCATCTCCTCAGAGCATCCCTCTTGCTTGCCAGACCTTGGCTAGGTGCTCTGTTTTCCTGTTGTGATGGGGAGCACATGGGGAATGATGTCACTTGTGTTTGAGGAGAAGATACTGAACTACTGGTGCTGGCAGTTCTCCTTGCTGAGTGCCTTGATTATTTTAGTGAAACTTGCTGACTGTCATTGGCAGTACCAATGGCTAGCTCCATATGGCTGACCCTTGTAGAAAGGGCTCTAACTACTTTGGCAGGGTCATATAAATCAAAATGGCATGTGTTCACACTGGAAATGCGAGTATGGGGGTCTATGGTAAATAGACAAAACGAGAAATACTCCTGATTTTTTGATAAGTAAACCTGGTATGTTTGAATCTCAGAACTAAAGGAAAAAAACATGTCCAGTGTAGCTTTTCTGATGATTTGTCCTACTCAGGGGAACAAGAGAAAAGCATCCCTCTGAGTGGAAAAATAATGAAGGAAGAGACATGAAAAAAATACTTCCTACTAATCCCTTTCCTTTACATTGGTTTGTTAGTGGTCAGCATCACCAGTGCAGCTTTAATGTACAAGCCTTTAGCATCAATACAGAGAAGTCTTTTGAGGTTTTTTTCTCCTAAAAGCATTACTTTTTTCCTGATAATTTTTAGCTCTTTAAATCAGAATTTTTTAACATCATCTCTCCAAGAAACATATTGTGTCATATAGAGCTTAATAACAAAAGGATGGTTTGTATAATAACAAAGACATGCTAGATCAGGCTGGTCTCAGCATTGTTGTACCTTTTTACCACCAATATCTCTGACATAGATACACCTACAATATCAGACTCTTGTGGCCTTAGTTTTGAAACACCATCAGTGTCTTCCGTGGCAACTCATTTTTCCTGCTGCAGATGCTTTTGGATGACTAACACATTGTTAGTTTTTGTAATTCCCTACATTGTAACTGTCTTAACATGGTGTTTTAATGTGACCTATTGTTCCCTCTTCTTTAATTCTATTAATTTCCTCTGTTTTGAAAATGGGTTGCGATGAAGTAGAATACCACAAACAGCAATAGCTAAATCTTTTTCCTCAGCAGTTACTACATCCCTGGAGGCATTTCTCTTAGCATTTTTGTTTGGTTTGAAGCCACTTCTATTAAGGTTATAATTCATAGCTTGGTATTATAGGTACAGCTCAGAAACATTCAGCTAATGAAAGACACACTTCTGGCAAGTACGTGTCCCCGTGTTTTCCTAGAGAAGTCCTTGAAGGATACAATAAGTTAAGAAGCAAATTATTTCTTTAACTGGTTTCATGCCCTAAAACTGAGAAATGTCTACATAGAGAAGACAAGTTATTACAGTTATAGTCAACAGCACTTCTGATAACATGATACTGCTGCTTTTATAGGCTCAGAGAATATTTTTTGTGAACCCAGCAGTAATAAACTGCTCTTTCAGTCCTGCCCTTAACAGAATACATCTTAATTGTAAAGTGAACTGTGAATAATACCAGTCTGCAGAGTGTGGAGTGGTTTTCTGGCATGTCAGTCTTTGACTACTGCAAAATACTTGAATATCCTTTGGACACCATATTATATTGTTAAGATGCTGCACAGGGGAAGAATTTCATACGTGTCTGTCATTGTCATGACGGTCAGGAAAATAGAAAGTAAAAGTAAAGGTAAAAAGAGAGTCAAGACAGGTTGAGAGGAGTCAATCGATTTATTGTTACAGTCTGCTTTCTTTTATCCTCTCTGTATCTCCCCGCATTAGAACCTAATTGGCACACACAAGACAACAGTTAGCAACGAGCATTTCATTGGATGACTGTTTCTCTGTTGCAGCTTCGATGAGCTGCCTTCTACTGGCAGTCCAGCAATTCTTTATCTAGTTTCTCAGCTCTTCTCGGTACTCTCCAGACTCTTCAAGGGCATACGGGTATCTGCTTGATGTCAGAGTTAAACTCACATCCCGCTCCCTCGCATTCCAATCTTTGGACCAGCTGCGGCTCCCCACACGTGTCTGTGTGAATAATTCTTCTTCAGTACTCTTATATTCTAACATGCTGGAACCAGGCACATGCAATTTTGCTAATCCATGTAGAAAAGAAGATGAATGCATAATGATGGTAAGGTTTTAAATCGCTGAATCAAAATCTTAACACCTGCACACACTCTGAGAAGCTGGAAGACACCAGAAGATTGTAACTTTCTCTATTTTCAGCAAAAGCTACATGAGCAGACAGAACTTTTGCCATGTTGCTTGCAGTTTCACTTCCTGCTGTCCCTGCCATCTGTGATGGTGGCCAATAAGCCCACTATGATGATAGACCTTGTATTCAGTTTCATGTTAAAGACACTATCTATAAGCTCCCTTGGGCAAATGTAGATCTTATATTTGATACATGTCTCAAGCCCAGATGTTCAAAGATTGTGAGTTATTTATCAGGAAGAAAAATTCAATTTTCTGACTTGGGATAAAAATCTTCATTTACAAATGTCTTATACTTTTGAACTGCCTTAGACTGTGTTTTCATGATTCCTTTAATGACATTTTAATTAAAATAAAAGCTGAAAAAAAAAGTCTGAAAGGCACAACACAAAGCCAACTCTATTTCATTCTAGATACTTGGCCCATCGCTTCAGGACTAAAGAATTTAAAGAAAATATTAAAGATGATGATTTAGGGTATTTTGATAAGTTGTCTAAAGCTTTCCTCATGGAAACAACACAGTGGAAGCACAGCCCAGCCATGGAGTCTATTCATACATTCATCCCTAACCAGTAAATTTCCGCTTTACTTTCAAGAGTCGGATTTTATCTTTTTGATATTTTCTCTTTAAAGCAAAGGGAAAAATTAGGATTCTTATTACACTGATGCAGCAACACAATGCTTCTTCCTTCCTTAAGGTCTGTGGTTATAAGAAATACTTTATTATTTAGAATAATAATGAAAATTATGACTGCAGCAATAACAGTGACTACCTTTGAGGTTTTCTTCTTAATTATTTATATACTGGTTTAATGGTAGCAGCTTCAGTCTGGCAGACTAATATGTGAAAGTAATTTTTGAAAAGAGAAGACTGAATAGCATGCTTAAATTTAGTTTTTTTTTTAACCTTACGGTATATATCGTCATTACAGTGTGTTTCTGGTACATAATCTAAAGTGTCTGTTGGGATGATTCCTGTTTTCTGCTTTTATGTTTACTTGTTCTAAGACACCTCAAAGCTTTACTCTAGTTGTTTCAAACTACCACAAAAATGTTGCTCTGCCAGTTAGAATATATATAGTTCCAGAGCTTATCTTCCCACAAGGAAGGTAGTGGGCCTTTTACTGTGATCCAACTAAACTCTTAAACAACTGCTCCATGTTGGCAACTTGGGTGCACAAATGTAAGCACACATTTAAATGCTCTATTAGATCATAGCACAGTTCTTTGCAGGTCCAGACTCTTAATACATAAATACCATTTGCAGAGAGTATTAACATCACATGGAAGGTACATATGCACAGGCAGCTGTGTGAAGTTGTCAGCTTTGACTTTAAAAAGGCACCATAAAAACTGACATGTTCGCCTGCAAAATCTGAACACCAGTTGTTTATTAGACAGCTATGATCACTGTTTAGCTGGTGAGGAAAAAATGGCTCTGAAGTTGATAGTAAAACCTGCTTAAGTCAGAAGTGTCTTAAGAAGTCTGCTCAGGCTCTGCTTTATACCCTCTCACTACAAGCTCTGTCTTCACCAAGGAATTAGTGAGCAGCGTTTGTGGAATGACTTTGAAATTGACCTTGTGCAGCAAAATCCATGGCTATTTTTTGAGCTGAATAAATAATTCACAGGGAATAATTCATTAACTGAGTTCACCCCCTCTTTTTTTATATTCCTCACACTTGCAGTAATGACTAACTGTGAATTGAATGAAGGTGAGCTCCCCTGAATTTTAAGTATCATGGGTTCATTAGGTAACACTTTGATACTATAGCTGGAGATGTTTTGTGCAAGACATGGTTTTTGTTACTTTGCCTTCACCCAGTGTTGGTAGCAACTCTCCCTCTTTCACATAATAGAAAAATATTCTTGTTAGTCTAGTCTATAAGCACAGTTTCTGTCCTATGACGGCTACATGTATTAGCATTTCCAGTGTGAAAATCTGGGTCAGATGTACCACACTTATATTCCAGTGAAGGCCTCACCTCCCAACCCCTGATGAATACAAATTATTAAAGATCTGCTGAGAAACATTGCAATCAATCTGAAAAGTTAAATATAACTATGTAAATTTATTTGTGCTGTGCTGCTTCCATGATGTATTTGTAGGACTTTGAAATTCACTGTCCGTCAGTTTTAGCAGCAATAAAAGCTATCCTTCCAGTATTTAGGAAAAGCAACCCCCAAAAACAGGAACAAGCAGTTTTTGAATTAACTCCATTTCAGGTGGGTGAAAGTATTCAAGACAAAAAGGGCTCTGTTTAATCCAGTCCCTCTTGGTCTGTAGGCCTGGCAGAGTGTTTTCTACAGGTGATTTGAGAGCTTGTGACCATACTGGAATACATCCCAGCTAAACTAACAGGATCCTCACCATCTAGGACTGCTTTTTCTGCACCTGCGCAAGCAGTACTGTGCTAGCAAAGGCTGTTGTTTCCCTTGTTCAGCAAGAGCATAAAGAGGAAGGAGCCATGCTTTATACCAAATAATCACAGTAGATGTAGGTGACTGTTAACTTGAAATACATTTTCCCTCTCAACCTCTTTAGATACTAATATGAATGCTACACATCTACATACTGTTCCTTCCATGAGGTCAAATTTATATCAATAACTTTCCTACAGTTGATGAAGTGTTGCTATCCATCTGTTTTCCTCGAAGTGCCAAAGCTAAGTCCTGATTGATTGCTATCCTGACCTGTTTCCCATTTTTAAGTGTAGCCTACTGCTTCTCACAAGTGGAGGATGTCCATGTGGAGGAAGAGTTTGGCTCCTGGTACAAAAAAGAGGAATCTCCTGGAAAGAGTCCAGCAGAGGCCACAAGGATGATTAAGGGCCTGGAGCATCTGCCCTATGAGGAAAAGCTGAGTGATCTGGGGCTGTTCAGCCTTGAGAAAAGAAGACTGAGAGGGGATCTCATCAAAGTTTATAAATATCTGAACGGTGGGAAACAAAGGGAGATGGCCAACCTCTTCTCAGCGGCCTGTGAGGACAGGACAAGGGTCAACGGTCACAAGTTGGACCACAGGGGATTCTGCACCAATGTTAGAAAAGACATCTTCATGGTGAGATTTATTGAGCACTGGAACGGCTGCCCAGGGAGGTTGTGGAGTCTCCTTCTCTGGAGGTATTCAAGACCCATCTGGATGCCTATCTGTGTGACCTGCTCTAAGGAACCTGCTTTGGCAGGGGGGTGTTTTTGGACTCGATGATCTCTCGAGGTCCCTTCCAAACCCTATAATTCTGTGATTTGTTTTTACTTTCCCTGTTGCGCTGCTCACATAGGGCTTAAGAAGTGCCTCGAGTTGCTATCATGGATGCAAAACAAATTGTTCGTGATACAGCATCTAGACAGTTAGTCAAAGGTGACTCTGCCAGGACAGGACTTTGGCCTGACTTTTCTAAATCATTTTAGCTCTTATTCCCAGCAATCTGTGTGCTTTTGAATTTTGAGGAAGAGGGGGAGATCTGTACACCAATAGCCATGGATCTTCCTGGATATGTTAAATTAGGATTGGTCTAATTGTTCCTCTGAAGATTGGGAAATGATCTTCTACTTCTTTATGGTAGATCTATCAACTAGCTCCAAAGACAGGGTTATATTTGGTCTACTACAGGGTGTGAAATAAAAGATTCAGGTACCTGAGAAGAATTATTTTGTCTTGCTCTTGATTACACATAATGAATCTTGTATAAGGAGTGGGTCTCACTACGAGGTTGTGAGAAGCAGATTTCTTAGAATCCTTTGTTTATACCAGGGCAAGTTTGTTAGAAAGGGGGGAAAAAAGCAATGTGTTGTGCGTTCCAGTAACATGAACCATATGAAACTACAATCCACGAAGGAAGCTCCTCCTGTTTCACAGCCTAGGTATTGCTCCTTTAGCATTCACTGGCAAGAACACTTAGTCACTCCAGTCATCCCTCATTTGTTCTCTTCTTCACAGCAGATGGGGAGCAGGACACAGAAGATACACTGCAAAAGAGCAATTACATCCTTATCTTTGCTTAATATTGATTTTTCTATACCTTCTTTCTTAATAGTTGATTGGTTCTTCTGTGCCAAGCAGATGCTTTAAAGAAATCTATTTATGGGGATGCTCTGTTTGCAGCTGGAAGTAGCGTACAGCAGCAAATAAAAGGACTATCTTCACTGAGATATGCAGATAGACCCAAGGTCATACTAGTCAGACAGAAGGCATTATTTGTGAGCCAGATCATTGTGCTAGCACAGTCACGGAATTACAGAATAGTTGAGGTTTGAAGGGACCTCAGAAGATCATCTAGTCCAGCCCTGCTGCTCAAGCAAGAGCACCTAGAGCTGGTTGCCCAGGACCATATTCACATAGCTTTTGAGTATCTCCAAGGATAGAGGCTCTACAGCCTCTCTGGGCAACTTATGTCAGTGCTCAGTCATTCTCAGTAAAAAAAAATAAAATCAAAAAGTCCCAATATTCAGGAGGAACCTACTGTGTTTCAGTTTTTGTCCAAATTCCAAAATCAAGGTTTTTTTTTCTTGGAATAATCTTGCTGACCAAATTTTATCTACAATTAAGTGTAAGCAGAAGTGCTTTTATGTACATGCATGAGCAGAAATATTTGTTCTCTTTTCCCTTTTTTAGTGAAAGAGAAGTTGAAAGAATTATCTGTCATAATAGAAGGAAGCAGGAGGAAGTGGACCTTGGTCGGCTTGGTAGGGAAGAGGTTACTTCTCTGTATGGTACTGTCCAAAACACCTACAGACTAACTGAGATTCACCTGATTCCTGTTAAATACACACCACTGTGTTCTTCTGTTGGCATCCTCACCTCTCAGGGATGCATGCTTAGTTTGCATGCAATTTTGATATGCCACATTTTTTTCCTGTGGTCCCAGAATAATATGAAGGGTATCTGCTGGACTGTAGAAAGTGAGGGCACAGGCTTTATAATTATACTGTACAAGACTCCTTACCAACTTATGTAAAATCTGGGGAAACTTTGCTTCAGAGAACACACACAATTTATCCGCAGAAATGATAGCCAGATTCCTTCTCATCAGATACTGCCTGATGCAGGACAACAGCTAAAAGAAGTCCTCCACAGGGAAAATTTACAAAACCCTGAGGTACAACATCAACCTTGAAAAGCAAAACCTGTGACAGTCTGCACCGTTTTCCAGAATTCAGGAATATCATGTGAGGGGGGCATACAACAGGCAATGGCATATGTATGCATCCTTCACAGACTGACATAGACTTGCTCATCACAGAGGTCACCAAAAGAAACTTCATGTTTTGAAATTCAAAAATACAGTCCATAAATTAGTGGATAACATGAGAAAAAAGTGTTCCGTTACTATGCTGTCTGTTCTATCTCTACTGCCACATGTCCACCTTTTAGCACAAAAATGGTGACATTTTTCATGCATGCCTTGGCCAGATGTTCTTGACCTGGAGTTTTTGAAACTGGGCTAGTTCTTCCACTAGCATGAAACTTAAGTTTATATCAGGTTGATATGAAGGCTTTCTTCCTCAGTGAGAGGTGCATTCTCACCACTGAAATGGAATGTTTTGATTAAATAGCATAACTGCACAACTTAATAATCTAAATTCCTCAATTTTTAGTCAACCAGAGATTTGTTGTTTCATGGAAGAAAAAATACGAAATTACTTCTTTTGCTGAGGAATATCTTCACAGGCAGGCAACATATTAGAGTAAGGTCAGTGTGCAGCGGTGCTGGCTTTTTGCTGGAGAGTGAACTGTATGCCAAGATACTTTTGATTGGATCATGGGAATACAAATATATCTGTAAAAACATCTTTTTGGTATTGCCACAAACACAGAAGCCTCTTTTATATGTGAACCAGGGTTCTGGTAAGGGGGTGGGTGGGTGCATTCTCCTTGTCATTGAAAACATCTGTTCTTCTCCTTTGGCTGGAGAACATAGAGAAAATCAGGAGTGCAGCATGTTATAATGACAAAGCTGCCATGGAGGGTCCTCTTTTCAGAACTGGCAGCAGCAGCAGCTGTTACTGCCTTTCTGAAAGACAAGATTTGTTACAGCAGCAGCCAATTACACTGAAAATGTGTAGTCCCAAATTGGTTTGCTTAGCTAGGCAAAGGCAAAAATTGGTTAAAATGAAAGGGAACGAGAGGGATATGGCTCCTCATTTAATTATGCCACCTAATTTCTTTAAAGACACATCAAATGAGGCTGACCCTAGCAGTTACACCAGATGAGTGAGGCAGTTAGCACCCTACCAGGACAAGTCCTTCTCTTATGCATCATACTTGGGCACTGACCAAAGCTCTCTCACTGTACCAAAGTACAGAGTACTTTTTCACAAATGGTGTGTTATTTTCCAGTCATTTGTCAGCCTTGCTGAGATTTCTTCTGTGTGCAATGAAGGCTAATATGGGAAGAAGCAGCTCTGCATCTTGGAGAGTAGGAGGGAGAGGTAGGTTTGTGTTGTTTCATAACTGTCCTTCCCATCACCTGTGGAAATAGTACTGCCCTGGACACCATCTTGCAGCTGCTTCTGACACACTAGTGTTTCCTTGCTGAAATGTCGAGAAGGTGCTGTGCTGTTGTCAAAAGGGACTGACCTTGCAGTGATAGCTGATGTTTTGTGCTTGGAGGCTTTTTTTCCATGTATAGGAGCTGGAGGAGAAAAATACTTTGGATGAATGTGGTAATTCAAGGCCCTTTCTTGTGAGGTGCAACAGATAATAATACCTTTTGCATTTCTACAGCTTCAGCTATAAATTTGTGATGCTACTGCAAAATAGGAAATGGTCAGGACAGGACTGTTTCTTTTTGAGTTCACTTCCTTCTGAACCTTCTAAAATTGAGTTGCTTTCTGTAATCTCTTTTTTAACATGATGGCATTCTGAAACACCACTAGAAAACTACAGAGGCTTTTTGTGTGTTTGCTAGTTTTAATAGTGACGTTCATTCAGATGCCTCAGTTACACCTGCTATCTTTTATATGTTGATCAAAGAGTTGGGCAAAATCTAGAAATTTGAATGCTGGTGACAGAACATCTTGCTAATTACACTGTTTTTGTTTCGCAGTTTTCATCCATTTTCTCCATATTTTCCCTTCATGTCCTTCACAAGATTTGGCTCTCATTGGATGAGATTTTTGCCAATATACAGTATCTGCCAGTACACTCTTTGAGTCTTATTAATGTGGAAAACCAGATAGAAATTAGGGAAAAGTCATTTAACTATCTTTAAAGACAGTACTCGAAGCAGAAGATACTATCACGTCTCCTGAATTTTATGTGACATCCTTAATTACTGGACTGTCAGCCAGCATGTGAACTGGCTCACAAGATTACGTAAGGTGATACGTTCCAACTCCTGAAGATCCGAGGAGTCTTGCTCAGATTTTAAGGAAAGGAAGGAGGATTAAGAGAGCAAAACATGGCTTCTTTTGCCCCTTCATCTTAGAGTGGGTGAGCTGCATACAGCATTGCAGAGAGCTTTGGCAACACATGATGATCTGGACTGTGGTGTCACTGAAGTGCTTTTGTGTACACCTTTCTAAAGAGCTGTATAATAATGATCATATCCTCCCATGTTTTGGAGATAAGAAAGTCATTTACATAAACTCCACCTGGGAGGTGCATATTTCTTAGTAGCTGAATTATTTTAGATTCTAACTTTTAACAATATCAATGCTCTATTTTGTATACTTCTTCTCAAAAACAACATTCCAGAGGAACTCAAAGAAGAAAGCATAAGGAATATGATCTTTAGAATACTTACATTTGAAGGCAACACCTTATCATCATTTGTAGCAATTATCAAACTTTTCCATGTGGCATGTGGTTCTTGCCCTGACTGCTTTATTTCTACTGTTGTCACTCAGCATTTTTAAGGTGACTACTTTTTCAGCACTGCAGTACCTGCCTGAACTTTCTGAACCTGAGCCTGTTGCACTGCGGTAACCTTTGCAGTGCTGAGTATGAACCACAGCTTTCCAGAGCCTGTGAAATAATTGGGTATCTAACTTGAAGTATTAAGGTAAAGCCGTTTTATTGCAAGTAGAATATGAAGAATGAAACCCAGGGTTTTTTCCCTTACTGATTTTCTGTATTCATATGTAGGTTCATAAGTCTTCTGGTTTACCTTGAAATTGTCTGAAGATTTTGTTACCTGTCTTGAAAATAAAACCACCTCACTAGAACTGGGATTATTCATACATCTGAGGGGGCTGGATTAAAGCTAGTAGGTGCATTTTATTCTTGTTATTTTGCCTCTGAGTACTTGACTTTGCAGGCTTAATGCTCTTTATATGTAGGAGGTTGGTGGGTGAAACTTAGTGTGGGTACATGTATATGCATGCAAAATGAGCAGTCTGTGGTTGTTAGTTCTGTGTCCTGATCCCTTGATCCAGAAATGTTGTATATAATTCAAATGGCATTTTTCATCACTGAAAGTAGTATTCTTCATCATTAGAAGTAATATTACAATTTCATCAGTACTACTGCTGTATTTATATTGGACCCTAAACAGGCATTTTTAACAAGAAAATTTAGTTGGCGCTATGTTATAGTGTGGTACAGTTGCAAATCTAATGAAGCCTTCAGAAATAATTTATGCTTTGGAGAAAAATGCTGACCTGAATCCTGCAGCTGGCTCTCTCAAACAAAAGTGTAGTTGTTACAAGGCCAAAATGAGAAAATAACTCTCTGGAACTTGAAGCAAAATTCTCAAGAGAGAACACAAAAGAAAATGTTGCTTAATCATATATGGAATACTGGTCCACCCTCTTCTGAACTACTCCATTTGATACCTGCCAGAAAAATCAAGGTGGTGCATAGAGTTATTTGCCCTGCAAGAGCCAAGATGGTGAACAAGATAGTACCTACCAGACAAAGTGCTTAAAAATATGATTATTTAGTTTTGGTAATGAAAGCATGACCTGACTTTGGTCCCATATTTATGCAATACCAAAGTCGCTTCAGTTGCCTAATTGAGACCCTTCTGAGGCTACTGACATTTTAAATGAGGAAAGGTATGAAAACTGGCCAAGCCTCACATACCCAACATCTAATAGAGAACTGTTAGGAGACAACGTTAATAACTATAAATGTATAGCAGATAAAATAAAATATAGTTTAATGAAGCTCATCATAAAGTAGGAAATTTATTGCTTGGTGATAATCAGGTGTGGGTGCTAATAATATTTTAACTGTGAGAGCCAAAACAAGGACAACAATCTCCTGCTTCATACTGTTATTATAAGTGCACTTCTCATGCATGGTGCTAAAGAACAGACATCTGTGGTATGGGTTTTGTCCTCTACTTTATCAGCAATATTTATAGAAAAGCAAGTTGTTTTCTTGCTGGCTAATTTTTCCATGTTTATATTTTTCACAAGACAGTAGTTAGAGCCTCTATAACTCTGTGTGACATGTTAGTCAAGAATGTGCTTGGACAGGGCCCATACTGTAAGCAAGCAGATGTTGGGACAGAATTTTTTCTGAGGAGTAATTATGGAAACTATTTTGCCTACCCTGAAGATGTCTGGACTTCTGTCCCACTTACCCGCTGAACTCTGGACCTGATCCCTTTGAACATTATACAGCGTTCTTGGTGCAGCCACCCTTCTCTTATGCTCAAGTGAGTCATGTGTTGACCACCACTGTTTTTCCCTCATCTGTAAAGAACCCCAACAATCTAGCTGTTGAAGCATGAAGGTTAATCTTTTTCTTTTGAAAAGTTATGCTTATTTATGACGTTAGAGTTGTTTGGGTTGGAAAAGACCTTTAAAGGTCATCTAGTACAAGCCCCCCTACAATAAGCAGAGACATCTTCAACTAGATCAGGTTACTCAGAACCCCATCCAACCTTGCCTTCAATGTTTCCAGGGATGGAGAATCTACATCCTCTTTGGGTAACCTGTTCCAGTGTTTCACCACTCGCAGCAGAAAATTTTTCCTTCTTTTAATTTTAAATTCCAGCTTAAATATATTCAAAGCCTGTTTGAACCATTTCTTGTGCCAACACTCTCATTTAGCCTGAATAATTGTATTCTTTCCCTGATTCTTAGTCCAAATCAATTTATAGACAGCAAACATACCCTCTCCAGCCTTTTTCTTGTTAAGTTAAACAACTCATACTCTTTGGTTCTCTCAGCTCGGACAGGTTTAGCTGTATTCCTTCTCCATATGTGCTTCCTGTTTCATTTCAGCCTGCCTTGAGATTATTGCCTGGAACTGAGCACAAGTGTTCAACAGTATTCTTGTGAAGTGCCTCCTTCTTGCTCTAGCTAGTATCATTTCAGTCACTGCTGTGCTCCACAGAGGACAGATGGGGCTTTTTTTATGGATGGGACATTTTTTGTGTGTGAAGCACCACACATGGTTTAGTTCTGACAGCATCAACCTTCTGTGTTAACAGGAGCATAAGCTGCCAAAAGAAAAGTACCAACTCCTCCTCTAAGCTATGGGACATTTCTACAGCTGAACAAAGCCTGGAAGTGTTTAACTTGATAATATGCATGTGTATTCTTTATACATGCCACATGTTCATGGGTACTCCAGAGCATCTATACTGTGCCAATTATGTATGTATTTTGTCATCTCTTTCCTTGTTTGGGAGTCCAGGTATGTGCCTTCTTAACAGTTGTGGCTGTTGCACACAGTCCTTAGAGCTGGAGAGAAGCTGGAGATGTGCTTCCTCTATGGAGTGTGTGTCTCCTGCATTGTCCCTGGGCTCAGAGTCTTCCTGGGTGCAGCCTTGCACTAGAACCTGCTGCTGTGTTGTATAGTTCAACCTGCTTGAACCACGTCCTGGTGTGCCCCTTCTGGTAAGTTTTGCTGGAGAAGGAGCTCTGGAAAAGGATGATGCCTTTCACAGCAACTGCTCTTACCCTTTCTGTCCTTGGCTGCCGTTTGTACATAACACTGTATATTGCTGGTCTCTTTCCTTTGCCTAGCTGCACATGCACAGGCTGGCTCAGAGTCCCACCTGCAGGTTCATGGCAGAACACTCATTGCTTTTTATTTTTTTGTACATGACTTATTAGGTGATAGAAAAGGTATCTTCAAATTCCTGACGTTTTGGAGCTAATGGCAACCAATCAATCAGGAGTATATATCAGACATTTGCTTTCTGTAAAACAGCGCTCTCAGAGCGTCAATAGCAGGAATAGAAAAGGACTGCCCCTGCTTGACTGACCAGATCTACTCCAGTCACAAGGTGACCTGCTTAGTGGAT
>VXBZ01012326.1:0-18996 GCA_013399135.1 Heliornis fulica
ATTCTATGATTCTATGATGAAGGCCACATCCTTGAGGATATTCAAGGTCAGGCTTGATGGGGCTCTGAGAAACTTGATCTAGCAAAGATGTCCCTGCTCACTGCAGGGGGAGTGGACTAGATGACCTTCAAAGATCCCTTTCAACCTTACACCTTCTATGATTCTATTATATGATTAAAAAGAAATTAAAGGAAATTAAAAACTGGAAAGCCAGAACTAAACACAGATTTCTTCTCCAAAATTAATGGAGAAGAATTAATAAAGCTCTTTCTAATTGCTCAGGTAATCAACAGTGTTTAAAAAAAAAAAAAAAAAAAAATTCCAAAATATTCACTTAATGATTTTTTCTCTCATTTTACCAAAAGCTATGGAAAACAGTTTAAAATGACAAACAGAAGATTTAATTCAGAACTTGATAAGTGTCCTTTTATTGGGAGAGGAATACTAGTCAACAAAGACCTCTGCCAAAAATGTTTCTGTCAAAAATAACCAAAGGTGTTACTGTAATTGTATTGCAGGAAGTTTATGGCAAACTTCGTAACATGAAAAATGCAAAGACACTGTAAAAAATCCTGTATAAACTGTATTAATAATGCAATCTCATCCTTAACCTAGAAAATGAATCTAAAGTGATAAGAGTTTTAAATATATGTCAGGTATTACAAAATTCCTGAATGCTGGACTTACCATGTTGTCTTTCATAGTCCTTCATAAAATAAGATTTTGAAGTAAGTCTAAGACTAGTTTTTCAGCTTCTTCAGATGTCAGTAGCTGGATTCTGTGAGATTATGAAGACTGCAGATCAGGGAAAACATTAAGTCTGTATTGCTTCTTTACCATATAAAAGTCAGCAACATTGTTATAAATCATTCTGGTTGAAAAAAACTTGTTAAATAAAATCAGTGAAATGGTCTAGAAACCACTGTAATATAGAGAAATTTTATTAACACTTTTTTTTATTCACCCAGAGAGAGTTTAATTGTGTGTTTAGGTACCTATGACACTACTTCTCTTAAATGTATGGATAGATAATTACTATCTAAATCAATGGCAAGAAACTTTGGAAACACTCACTGTAGAAATGATATGCAAAAGCTTTAGCAGTTACCTATTTTTTTCCTTTTTTCTTTTTTTTTTCCTTGTAACAAAGATAGCTACAGCCTAAATGAAAACTTGCAAAAACAACAACAAAAATAATCTGAGAATTTTATGAAACTAATTGCTCTATTTTATTTTTGCACTACGATAGGATGATAGGATTTATTTTTTTTTTTACCCAGGTTTCTGTTTATTCTATTTATTTATGTTAGTCCCCTTGTCATCAAATTCAATAAAGTTCAACTGGATTTTGCACAGCTATTGAAGTCTGTGAGAAAACCATTATATGTTGAAACATGGGAAGTACTGTGTAATTTTGAAAAGTGAAATGTCAGAGTGAAATGTGTAAATGAAAAGCAATTTAATTGAGATCTAATAACAACAGCATACAATACCAACCCGGAGGCCAGAAAACTCAACCCAGTAAAGCAACAGAGAGTGGGGGTTTTTTGTTCATTTTCCACCTGTTAATAATTTGTACATGATCTAGAAAGTGTTCTTAGTTCAGTTCAGTTCTGTTTGTAGATTTAGGGAAAAGAAGATCAAACTCAAAAGGGTGTAAAAAGCTGCTATGATGCTCAAGGGAGTTAGAGCATAAGAGAAGACTGAGCAAACTAGAAAAAAAATATTTGCCAATAACTGTAAAATAGATGTAAAATGAGACAATAATCATCTCACCCCAAAAAAAAAAAAAAAAAAAAAAAAAAGTAAGAGAAATGCAAGATAAAATCCAGAACATTTGGCCCAGCATCACTGATGATGATACTTTACTTGGAAAGGGGTTGAGTGTTCCCCACAAAATGGTGATTTATTTTTTTAAGAAATGCTAGTGGAAAATTCCTTTGTATTCAATAATATAGACAAATATTTTTACGATTGATTATCCAGCATGGCAAGTGATTGCCATGCTGGATTGCCTCAAGGGATTTTTCAAACCCTGTGTTTTTACAGTGTATTTTATTTTTCAGATTATGAAAGCATTTTAGATTTACTCAAGTAGCCCATCATCAAATTCATTGCCATCCTCAGACCTGTCAAAACCAAGAAAGATACGAGGCCAAAAGCCAACAATCAAAGTGGGCTCTACCAGAATTAGTCAATTAATTCCACAAATTGACCTTGAAGAAATCAATTCATTTCTTTCTCAAGTACAGGGCAATGTTAGTTTATTGCAGAATGTCTTGTTAGAAGAAGTGCTAATGGAATGCCCTGGATATAGTTTTGACAGCTATTGTTATTGTCATAGTGACTCAGCATTGCTCTTGAAGGAGAGATATTTATTAACTACAACGGACAGAGACCCAGTGTTAAAGCTTTGTAAGGGTTCACACAGAGGGAGTCAATCTTTATTCAAGGTCTTACTATTTCACATTAAGCAAGTAGATTAAGTAAATTAAGTAATCATTGATTCAACATGAACATTAATTCCTTTGTCATAGCCAACCTGAGTACCTAAATTTTAAACATGATGTATAATAAATTGAAACTAATGCAACACAGCAGGGGTAGAGTATAGGAATTAGTGAGTAGATGTGATGACTTGTCCTGCAGGAATACTCCCTCCTGTGGTCTGTGAAACAGACAAATGGCACAACAATATGAAATCCTGAAGTAACAACGTCTAGCAATATTTTGAAATGTTCCTGTTTCTAGGGTCCCATTGCTTGGAAGAAGCTAATGAACAAAGAAAGAGAAACTTGTTCACAACTTAGCATTACTTCTCATCTCTCTTTTACTACTTAATGATTCCTTGTACCATTAAATATTGTTCCCTGAAGCTGTTTGAATCAATTACTACAGATTTTTTCATTTCTTGACAACTTTGTGATATTCTTTCAAAAACTCTTCGACTTTCCAAATCTCTGCTGTTTATATTGATGATCCATCTGCTTGGGGAGTTTGCAGTTGTCTCACAGCATTGAAATACTGAGCTTTTATCCATACTTGTTAATTTTCTTTGTACAGGCACAACCCAATAAGTTTTAGCATCAGGATTGACCTGATTTGGACACCCTCACTTTCTTCTTCTTCTTTTTTTTTTNNNNGTTCCCCTGGAAATATAGTATCAGTCATTTTTATTTATTTCCATTCTACTTCAACCAATATTTTTTCCTAACATACATTAACTGCCTGTTGGACCAGTAGGTAGTGACCTCAACTACACACAATTGCTTATCAATGCTCACTGAAAAATACTGAATTGTAATTCATGTCTTTCTCAGATTTTCATGCTTCAATACTCCAAACACATCATAGTAATTTTGTTTCTTTAACATAATTCTTTTTTATCTGTATATGCTTTCATTATGGTGGGTACATGGGACCTTGCGCTGAATTACCTGACTGCAGTGGAGCTTCTTGAAGACTCAAGACAAGGACTTATGCCAAGATTAATTCTAACTGGGCTATATTATTAATCTTCCAAATATACATCACAATAAAAACAAAATTTGTCTCCATTTTCCCTGGCTTCATAGAGAAGAGGCTGTAGAACTCATAAAATGATGTGATATCTTCGGGAATATATTTCTATTACTGTTCTCAAATTGGAGTTTAGATTCTAATTACGCTGATTTCATGCTCACCCTCAAGCTGAAATTCTCCAATTTTCTGCCATGACCATATCTTAGCTCACCCCACAGTGTAAGTGAGGCAGCCAGCTCCCCTGGAGGGAAGCTCAGGCATGAAAATCGCTCTGGCTTGAATGGGAGCTCAGACTCTATGGAGGGATCCAACCACTGTGAGGGTATCTGATACAAGTACACACAAACACACACATCACAGTCAAGAGAAGGTATTTCTAAATTACTTAGGAAAAGGGAGAGACCCTGGAATTGTGTAACAAATCATCCATTTCATTTACTTTTTGGTAAGCAATTGCCCCTTGACTTAAGTTCTGAAGCATGAGATTGAATGATCCTTATGTTTTTTTCCCAAAGCACTGTTTCTGATAAAATACAAGAGCAGATACTTTTGAGAACTTGGCAGCACACATTTTTTCATCATAAGATCTTTGCTTTATCTTACAGTAATGATATGCATACCTGACATAACACACAAATACATGGTTTCTTACATAAAATCATAGAATTGTTAAGGTTGGAAGAGACCCTTAAGATCATCCAGTCCAACCCTTAACCTACTGCCACCAAGTCCACCACTAGACCATGTCCTCAAGCACCACATCTACCCATCTTTTAAACACCTCCAGGGATGGGGACTCAACCACTTCCCTGGGCAGCCTGTTTCAAAAGAGAATTATAAAACCAACGACCATAAAAGTATTGCAGCTTTCCTCTCAAGTGCTCCTTATCACTCCACTTTCCATTTCTGACTTTGAGAACTGTAGCTTTGTCCATTATTGAAAGAAATAGGCATCTGTATGAAAGTTAATCAAGTTTGATAAGCTAACCAGATGATGCAAAATTAATTGTCATCACGTAACAGAGCTAACCATTATCCACCAGTGGCAGATGTACAGATGTACAATTACTGTCTTTGTAATTTTTAATTTATAATTCTTTGATTGGCTGATAGTTTTCGGTTTGGGGATATTTATTTATTTATTTATTTAATCAATCTCTTTGTCTTATGTAGATTTCTGAAGTTATATCAGAACTTACAAATAAATTCAGTACAGCTGGAAGTATAGTGTCAGTTGATGTGGTAAATTAACTTTTTAGCTTTGGTTCTTCCAAAGACACTGTATCACCACCCTCCTCAATAATACACAGGAGAGAAAGTAAAACAAAAATCTCATGTGTCCAGGTAAGGACAGAGAAAGATCATTCAGCAATTAGAATCATGGGCAAAACAGAATCAACTTGTGGAAACCACCTGCTCCACGGTCTTCTCCACGGACTGCAGAGGAATGTCTGCTCCAGCACCTGGAGTACCTCCTCCCCTTCCTCTCTACTGACCTTGGTGTCTTTAGAGCTGTTCCTCTCACAGTCCTGCCTCTGGATGAAAATGCTGGTGGTGCTGTGACTTTCCCCCCTCCTTCTTACCTCTGCTCCCCTAGAGGCACTACCACCATCGCTGATGGGCTCGGCCTTGGACAGCAGCAGGTCCACCTTGGACCTGCCTGGTATTGGCTCTGTTGGACACAGGGGAAGTTGTAACAGCTTCTCACAGAAGCCACACCACCATTATAAAAATACATTACACCTGATCAAAAAACACTAAGAGGAAATAAACTCTTTCGGACAAAGGGACTTCTCTTCAGCACTATCAGCTGAGGACAGGAAGAAAAAAAACAACCCCAGAGACTGCCCTGCCTGGTTTATTCAGAGTTCAGTGTCATCTTTACAGATACAAGTTCAGGTCTCTTCATTGTTCCACTGTACGAAGCCCAGAAAACCGGTGGTGAATCCCCATCACAAAGTGAGGAGCTGTAAGAGCTTTATTTCCCTCTCCTGACACTGGCCACCAACGTAAGTAAAAGGCCTTGCATCTAAAAACAGAGAAAAGATAAACACATCTGCTTCACAAAAACACCATGAGATCATTTCTTCTGAGTCACCAACTAGTGGAGACAAGAGGAGGATTTGCAATTTGACGTAATTTGGTCTCGAGGTTTTTCCTATGTGATGTGACTACAGGAAGGATTCACACCATCTGACTCAGGGAGCCAGTTCTGTTTGGGTCTCCATAGAGATGCAGTGATGAGACATGGGCTCCTACAAACGTGATTTTGAATATTCTGCTTTAAACAGAGCACTCCTTTCACTCTGTGGCCATTATGCCAGATACCAGCTGCCTTGTTGTTGCTCTTTTCTCATGGCATATGACAATGTAAACAGCAAGACTGCCTGCTGTAACTCAGAGAGACAAAGCATTTTGAGAGCAGATTCACAGACTAATCAGACTGTTCTTCGTTGCTATCTGTGTCAGAATTTTGTCTTTGGGTAGGGGAAGTGGCTTTGGGTAAGTAAAGGTATGGAAGTAGTTTCAGTTTCTCCTTACAGTTGTGATATCATCACAACTACACCAATCATTCTATATCACCATTTTTATATCACCATTTTTATACAGCACTTGTGCTCTGCTTTCTCCCTTGGTGGTTAAGTGAAGGGGGTTACAGTCCTACCCTTGTCTCCACTGTTGGGGAAAATACTCCATTCGGTACTCCTCTTTGCCTTTTCTTTTAAACAAAAGCAAAGGAAAGCAAAGCAAACAACTCCAAAAAGCTTCTAGCAGACTGTTACTGCAGTCCTTGCACTTTTTGAATGTAGGTTTGTTCTGGGATTATTTTTTTTTTTTCATTGACTAAGGGAGCAGTTAGACAATATGAAGAATAGGTCAACCATCATTAGGAAGGACAACAGCATTATCCTTTCACTTGGGATTCAGAGAGGGAAAGGGGAGCGGCGGTGAGAGTTAAGAGAGTGGTGCCTCAGAGTACCTGTGTGTACACAGAGCATGTGTTCAAAGCAGGTTGGCGGCACGTGGGTGTATGGGTCAGAATAAGAAATGCCTTACCTGTGCTTTAACAACAAGGGAAAGAGAAAGAAATCCTGTTGGGAATGAAGACAGAAAGTCTCGCCGCTGTTCCTGCTGACTCTCTTTTATTATTTTCTTTCAGGATCACCACGGCCCCAATTGTGTGTGGAGTTCATCATAATGCTTCAGGTTCACCGCTCATTCCTGGAGAGAAATAGAATTTCCTGCTGGTTGCAGAAGATGCTCTGTGAATGCAGTTGTACTTTCACTCCCAGTTCTGCTGCCGGTTCCCAGCCTTCTTTGCACTCCCAGAATTCAAAAAAACCTCACACCTTTTGACACGCATGGGGAAGACATGTTTATTTAAATCCTGATTTTATGTGTTCACTAGGTTAATAAATGCCTAGTGGGAAAGCAAAAGTAATTCTCTGTTCTCACTTTAAGTTATTTTCTTGCTCCTTTATCATATATGAAACACTACTTCATTTATTAATGCATTCTATTAATCATTAAAGCCAAGAAATAAACCAAATTCTTATAGTCTCAGTAAATAGCATCTTATATAACTGCTTCTGTAAATTGTGTGTTGGGCTGGATGGACCACTGAACTCACCAAGTAGGAGATTTCTCGCATTCTTAAATCCTTCCGACTTTTATTGACTTTAGGGGCGAACTGTTGGGAGTTATAGACAAAAATACACATAAAGGATTTATTCTACACAACAATTTTATGAATTCACCAAAATTTAGCAACAGCAATATATGTATGTTCACCTAAAAACTACTGACATGCTAATCACATGCTTTTTATATGAAATGCCCATAACCAAGAGAAAATAACATAATCTAACCTGAAAATTGAAATAAGTTTACCTCAATCTCCAAAAAGAAATATTACCAATCTACCTACAAAAGGGTTTTTAAAAAATATAGCTACTGTTCTAGTTCATACAACAAGCTTGAGTGGGATCCAGATGATTTCTCATACCCCTCAGTTTCTCCGTTAACTCTCTCTTTATAAAGTTCAAGTGCCACAGATTAGTTACCACTTCCTTGTTTCTCCAGCAAATGACATGACCCAAGTTCAGCAGTCTCATTGTGAGATATCTCAATTGTAAGCTTTTTTTTTTGTGCTCCTTTGAATGAATTGTTACGGAATCGGGTTATTAACACAGTGCTCGTATTTATGTAATGCAATGTGTATTACTATAATGACTATAATGAACACTCTACTAAACCTAAATGAATAACTGCCTTTGATCCAACTTAATGGTCATTTTGCTTTATTACAATTTGGAGAGGATTTTGTTTGGTGTTGATTGAAAACATCAACAAGAATCAAACACTAGGAACATTTGGAAATCCGTGTGTACAAACTGTGTGACCATCTGCTTGCTTAACTGATATGAGAAGACACTGATTTCATGAGAAAAGAGCCAGTTTACTGCCTGAGAAATCATGAAAATGTGTGCACATCATAGATATACAAATCTAATATTTTTGGAAAACCGTTTTAGGGAGTGTGTGTTCTAAGTGGCAGATATGCCCCAGGTCTACTGAAAATATGAGGGGTCATCTCACTTTTAGTAGAGTTAAAAAATTGTTAGTGAAGAACCTTCTCCTAATATACAGTCTGAACTTCCCCAGATGCAGCTTCATTCCCCTTCCTCGTGTCTTCTCNCCTACCCACAAGCCCTACCCACAAGCGAACAGCACACATAATGATATTAATTTCTTTGATGCTTTGGTGTTTGACTTCCATTTTATGTAAAATAAATATGCAAACCATATAGAGAACTACTCATTGCTCCATCTACTTTAGAGTACAATATAATATTCAGATCTCAGCAGAGAAAGAAGGTATCTTGGATGATGAGACAGACATCTCTACATATATTCAATAATCTACAACAAATATTTTTTTTTCCAGTATTCAATATTTCCTCTTAAAGTGAGAGGCATACATACCCCTAGATCTTTGAATATTTTCTGAATCAAAAGCCCTAAGAAATTTTTGCAGATGAAAAGATAATTAGCAGAGAAGTGGTGTTACATAGAGTCTTTAAGATATGTATGCTTTGAGATTGGTGTACTCAGCAATCCACGTTTACTAGGTATGACAAAAAAATCAACAGCAGATACACATAACCAACTGCTGATGGGGTTTTGAGACTTCATGTTTTATTCTTTGAATAGTGTTGAAGATATATTATTTGTCTTAAAAGAATGTCAAATTTACAAACCAATTATTCCTGTACTGTGAAGTAACTGTGTTTTCTTTTCATGATTTGCTGCTTCATGCTTAGATGAAGGATTATGTCATTAGATTAACATAATTTTCTGAAGAAAGAGCTGTTTATGGTGACTTTTAGGACTTATTTCTATCAACCAGTCATCTTAATGCATACATTATCAGCCAGTGACATCCTCTAATGTGTTTGAGATACAGGATCCTGACTGTTCTTTGTGGACTATACTCCAGCCTCAAAGGACAGTACTGGAGCATGGATTGACACTGAGAAACACTTCTTCCTGAAGAATATTGAGCGAGACCTCAGACTTCATAGAGTAAGTGTGTGTCTATAGGGCACACTCTTTTATTAGAGTTAAGCCTCAGTAAAATAAGAAGAAAAAAACTGTGTCTGGGTCAGGGTTACAGGCTCTGCAGCAGTATACTGTACTGAGCCTCCAAGCAAAGTAATCATCTTAATTATTTTGCAAATTGCAGTGCACAAATTCTCACTTGCAATCCAATGCAGAATTCTGCTGTCATCAGTAACATCCCTAATATGTTATGACTCTGATGGTATAAAGGAAACAGGCAGTCTGAGACAGAGTTGAGAATGAACTGGTTATATCATGTTCGTCTAACCTGCCTACTGTTTTCTGTTATGAAATCCACATCTGGTGGGTGCAGGCAGGAGCAATGGAATTGAAAGCATGGCCTAAAACAACAGTGGAGATGTTTACTGATCTGTGGCTCTGATGAAGACTGAGAAATAAAGAATGGTGAGACTGTGATCATGCAGTGATGTGGCCACTAGGGGTGACTGCACAAGCCACCACCCCAAAGCAACCTTGCCCCATTCCTTCATTTAACAGTGACATCCATCAAAGAGGTTCTGCCAGAACAGGGTGCTGCCCTTAGAATTGTGACTAATTCTGCCTCCTACAGCATGCAGCATTTGCTGATCTGCCATCAGCACTCCTGCAGAGTTTCTCAGACAGCTATAGAGCAGACTGCACTTGGTAGTGAGGACTGATAGCTATGAGAAAAGGCTTCATGAATTATTCAAGGCTTATCATGCTACATATGTGCCCATGATATCTCCTTAATGGTGCTGACGAGGAAAATGCCAGTGAGAGTGGATATCTGTTGACTGCCATGATCAACTGTGAGCAGGATGTGAGAAGCTAGAGAGCTCCCAAAACCTGGCTGATCCGCCTGTGCCCTGGCTGATGAAGTATGGTCCTGATGTGAAAGCACCTGGCAGAAGGAGGTTTAATTGCACACTAAGCTGCAATTAATTGCAGGATGGTTGTAAAACGTGCATTTGGGCAATTACAAGCAGCTTGAGGATGCTTACACAACTGACTGAATGCAAAAGGATAGAATTGCCATGTGTTGCAGGGGAGTCCTTTGCACTGCATAACATTTGCAAAGAAGAGGAGGGGAGCGTTTCCCACGGGTGGTTTGATGCCAGTGTTCATTTACACTGAAGGAGGAGGCAGCCAGAAAATGCACCTGTGACAACAGGGTCTGACTCCAAGAAAGCAAAAGAAATAATGGGATGCCACATGTGCCCACATGCTTGTTTTGCAGAGCAAATTATCATAACAATCTAAAATGTTGGCCAGGGAGGAGCTGTCATAATGGATAATGCAACTTCAGCAATGTATCCCTGACTTGACAGATTGCTTTTGGTTTCTGTTGTTTTTTTTTTGTTTGGATTCTATTTATTTATTTATTTACCTCTNTAGTCAAATGTATGTGAGAATTTATTAAAGGCAGAATTTTCTTTTAATTAATGCTTCCTTAGGATTTCTGAGTTATAAAATACAACAGTGCAGCCAACTGTTTACACTCACAAAGAGACTAAACACAGAAATAAAAGCAGAAAAAGCATTTCTCATTTGAATAATTTCCTGTCCTATCTTGAAAAATAAAAGTAAATAAATACATAAAATAAAATGGAATAAGAAGTGCAGACAAAGCATTCAACCAGCTGAGCAACAAAGGGCAGCAGCAGATTGGGAGGAGGGGATATCATTTGCAAAAACTGTGTATTAAAATTATTTCTTGTCTTGACTAAATCTGAATCTTACAAGAGCTCACTCCATGCTTTAGTCACATGCAATGCATATGGATCTAGATATATTTTTCCACCCTTTTTGCTCCAGTTTTCCTACCTGAAGGAGTACCTGTGACTTATGAGCAGCGAGGGGCTGAGCTGACCTTGCTCATGAAGTCCACGGGGCAGAAAGGAGGTTGAAAATTAAGATTTTGCATGCCAGGTAGCGTCTCCAACATCTCCCCATGTTGAATTTGCTGTTTATGTTGTAGCTTTCTGTCCCAATCCCTCATGGCAGCAGTGTGCTAATAATACCTCACTTTTTCATCCACCTGATATTCTCCAGAAACTTGTGTGCTTGGCTGAGAAGGTCCCTCTAACACTGCAGTAGTCGGTTTCTGGCTGTTTTTCTTTCATCTTGATGATTCCCACGTCTCTTACTGGCAGCTGTTAGGGCTTCCCCCTGGGCAAGAGTCCCTGAAAGCAAAGAGATGGTGTTTATTTTTCTGTCTATCAAGAGGAAAAAAAAAATAAAATCTTATACACCTGAAGCATCTTATATCCCTCCTGATTTATACTCAGAGACTGTTTTCTTTTTTGGGGGGGTTTGGTGCAAAAAAGACATTTGGAGGAAAATAATAATTTAAAAAGTTACTTCTTTACCTACATATGCATACATGTTTCTATCATTGTACCTTGAGCAGCAATCTTTGCTTTGTGGGTTTCCAGTTATATGTCAAAATAAACTACTTTTTGATGATGAGAAAGCCGTATGGGTTGCACAGGAACATCAGGAAAACATTTTGACCACACATTGTGGTAACCACACAGTAGGAATGAAGATGTGACTATCAGTCCTTCCACAGCTTCCCCCTCACCCATAAACCTGCTTTTTCTTGCAGTGGAAGCAGGGTAACAGAGGAAGAGTGCACATGCTTCCTTTCCCCTTCCAGCAAAACATCAAAGAGTAGCCTTGCTGGTCTTATTATTTAAACAGTGTATTTCACCATGAGGAGGAAAAAAAATCTTGTATCCTATTTCATGTTTTTAAGACTTTTTTACAAGTCATTGGCTTGTTCCAAAAATTCACCTAGAGGTCTGATAAAAAATAAATAAATAAGTAAACGAATAAATAAATATTTTTTTTAAAAAAGAAAACTAAATAAAAAAATTAAGAACCCACACCAACAAACCACAGCCCAAAACCGTAAGAATCAGAGCTTGGAAATAAGTAACTTGACCACTTGACCATAAAGGTAGTTCTGTTTAAGCAGTCACAGAACTTTTCAAATTTTTAAAATGAACTTTTTCTCAAGGAAGGCCCTTCTGTAAAATCTTTGCTCTTGATATACATATTCTGTCTTTCCCTAAGGATTGTAGACATATCTGCTGGAGCTGTCAGTGAGAGCTTTCAACTTACAGAGGAGGTGCAACTGCACTACCCATCATGTGATCAGCATTTCATATTGTTTGAGTAAAGAGTCTTATTGCCAGATTTTTTTGCTAGCTTCTCTGAATTGCACCTTGCTCATTTCCTCAAATGGTGAGAGCAAGTGCCACAGGACTGAGTACTAGAGGGTGGACATCAATTTCTAGCACACCAGTAGGGTTGCACATGCTGTTTTCTTGTTGCTGAGGAAACAGGCTAGGAGGAAAAATTCCTCACCTCAGGACTGCAGCCCTGTCTGTGCCTGCCTGGACGGTATTTACATACCCTCAGGATGGATTTTGCTACATATAGGAAGAACTACTTAGACACATAAAATCTAATTTATTTGCTCTTTCTGAATGAGGTTCATGTAGATAAAGATTTTTTTAAAAAAACATGACAGGCCTCAAAAACATTTAATATCTTAGTTTTGGGAGTTTTTTAAATAAAAAATATTTTAAGTATTATATCTTTTTTTTAAAAGATGTGCATTCCTCACTGGCAGTATTCTGCTCTGATTTTCTCATATGTGTAGTATTTAGCATATTTTTACTAAGTTATATAATTTCTGTCATTTATCTTCTTGAGTTTATTCCAGGTTCAAAAGTAGAATAAACCTTTTTCTCCATATTAACGTTTACTGAACTATATCATGAACAGCTACACATAATACAGCTGTGAAAGAATGATTTTTTTTTCCACTCTCTCTTCTACATTATTTTTGACAAGCAATTTGTTATTTGATCTCTGACTTAGCCCCCAAAGCTGCTGTTTTCGTAGAATACCTGTCTGCATTTAAATTGGGAGAAAAAAATGTCACAAATAACTTTTGATATTTCCTACTATTTGCACATTATTTGCAGATATCAAGGCAATATATGTTCTATTTTCAGAAATTTTCAGAAATAAATAACAACAACAAAACCTAGCAAAAATAAACTCAAGGTTTTTTTGGGGCAGTTAAGATAAACTGTTTTCTGGCCTTATGTAATAAGAGCAAATTCATTTTCCAATTAACATATGTGCAAGTAATGCTCTATTTCCAAACAGAAGTATCACCTGATATTAATTCTGGAGATTTCCCCGTTTGAGCAATTTTAATAGTACTTTTTGGAACCAACTGACTTTTACAAACATATAATGGAAAAGTAATAAATGTCATGTCAGACAAAGGATCTTATAAGGATATGGAAAGGATTAAGATACAGCATAAATGAATAACAACATTCTCTCCTTAATTCAAAAGACAACCTTTCCCTTTCCACATCTGCATACTCTATTGGATGTGAAATTCAACTGCGGTTTTCAATGCATCTTTTGATACTTCTACAACTATTCTCCAATGCCTATTTCAGTTTTATGAGTTGGAATGCAACTGAACATGACTTTTCCAATTATCCACAAAAGAACCCTGTATATTTGAATATCTTAAAGGCCACATAGGGGCAGCTCTTTAATGGAAAGTCTGGAACAGAAAGCTTTTTCCACGATCAAGGAGGAACAGTCATAGAAATTTATTTGGAAACCTCGCCTGGATTCACACACAGAATCGCACAGAATCATTAGGTTGGAAAAGACTTTTGTAATGATCAAGTCCAACTGTACCTGTCTTCTACTAAACGATATCCCTGAGCATCTCATCTTGTGTGTTAAATACACCCAGGGATGGTGACTCAACCACCTCCCTGGGCTGCCAGTTCCACATCCCAACAGCTGTCTCGGTGAAGAATTATTTTTGTAATGTCTAAAGGAAAGTGGCGACTAAAGCATCAGAATGAGGATTTATAAATGGGGATTTAAGCTACAATGAGATATGTGTTGTTGAGATAAAGTAAGATGCTTCTTAATTGAGGACACCCATTTGTGGAACAAAGTGACTCAAAGGAGTCACTGCAAAATTCACAGTAGACAAGTGAGTGAAGTAGGAAACTGTAGCTTTACTGAGAGATACACAGTGAGGTAAAAAAATGGCCTATAAGCACCAAAAACACTTTCAGGGATTTAGATATAAATTCAATGAAGAGATAAAAATCTTTGAGCTTTCCTTTATAGATGGGCATCTAAAATCCCACTTCAAGTGGGGGGGGTGGGGATAGGAAAGGTCCTTACTTTCAAGAGGATGATGTGCAGTCTCCTAAGTACATAAAATAGCATTTTCACAAGGAGTAGGAATAAATATTTCAGTTGAAGAATGTATTTCTGACTAATATTTTATTGGCTGTAAAATATGGAGGGTCCTTTTTACAGGGAAAAGGATGGCTTTCCAGAAAATAGACTTATGTCACATAGACATGTGCTTCCTTAGAGGTCAGATTTAAGCCAAAAAATTCTGTACTTGAATGCTCTTAACACCAGTCTACTGTGTAAAAGGAAGACTTTTCTTCAGTCTTTTCCACAGCATGCATGGAGGATCTCCATCAGATGGATCTCTGTAAGTAAAACAAGAAAGAAACACTTATCCATAACTTTTACTCAAGTGTAGACCTGATTTATGCGATCAGCTCTCGGCCACAACACTGTATAAAGTGCAGAGCCAGATCTAAACAAATTAGTCCTGTTAGGAGGCAGAGTACATTACCCTTGAAAGTGAAGTTAATATTGTTGCTTTATATGTTTTTACCCCATAAAAATATTTTAGATAACAAAGCTGAATGAGCAACAACTACAACGTTCCCCAACATAAAAAAGGACATCCAAAGCTCTCCTTGAGAAACTAGTCCAATAAATCAGCATGCTTTACTTAATTTAAATTACCTTTTGTGGAAGAAATGGAGGAAAACACCAGTATCTAACAAGTTTAGGCAGTTTGCAGTCAGCTAATTAAAAAAAGCCCAATATGAACCACATCCCACCCATGCAACATGCAAATGATTGATGTAAATCCTTTTGATGAGAAGAAAGGGAAAACACTCTGGAAGTTACAATTTTCTTAAAATTGCAATAGTGCTCTTCATTTCAGTAGGATAATTAAGCTAAAATTATCTGTAAGAAAGAAATATCTGTAATTGTGTGGAAGGCACTGTAACAAGAAGTAATTAATTTCACCACACAGATTGATTGAAACTATTAGTCTAAGAGGAAATAAGTTCGTACACAGAAAAAAAAAATAAAAAGAAATATTTTCAAATATTATTTTTTTCCTGAACACTGAAGAACTGTTAGCTCCTTCTTATCTGTGAAGTTTAAAATCTGCTAGCCACTTTGCTACACAGACAAGAAGAGTCCCACTGTTCAGAAACCATAAAGCCATAGACAACTCACTAGTCATAAATAACAGAGTCGTGAAATCCTAGAACATCTCATGTTGGAACGGACCTATAAGGGTCATTGATTCCAACTCCCAGCTTCTCACAGGACAGTGTAAAATAAAGAGCATGCTGACGGCATCACCCAAATGTTCCTGGAACCTTGACAGGCTTGATGTTGTGCCCACTTTACTGGGCACAACATCAGTCCCTTTTTCTGTTTCAGGGACTGGCAGACCTCTTAGTGAAGAACCTTCTCCTAATATATAAGCTGAACTTCCCCAGATGCAGCTTCATTCCCCTTCCTCGTGTCTTCTCACCGGCCACTAGTTAGAAGAGGTTAGCATTTTCCCCTCTGCTGTCCCCCTTGAGGAAGGTGTAGACTGCCATGAGGTCACTCCTCACCAATGGGGTCACCCCTCAGAAACAAGGTAACCAGCTCCTCAGCCTTCTCTTCTCCAAGCTGAATAAATCAAATTACCTCAGCCACTCCTTATAAGATGTGCCATCAAGGCTTTTGACCATCTTGCTTGTCCTACACTCAACACAATAGTTTGATGTCCTTATATTGAGGAATCCAAAACTGCACCAAGCAATTTAGGTGGGACCAAAACAGCAGAGTTGGACAATCACCTTCTCGATAGGCTAGAGATGTGCCTGATAAATCCAAGGACATTGTTGTCACTTTTGGCTGAGTGTCACTTTTCTCATACCAATGGTGACTGCCCAGCTCTCCATCTAATCTAATATTTGTACATATACTTATTCTAAGCTTAAGTTTTTTTTTTCTATATTTCACTACAATAGTAGGTAGTGTATATTTCCACCAACAGTTCTAAAAAAAAAAAAAAATCTTTTCAGGTTGATGTAAAAACTGCAGTGATTTTATTTTCCCTTCTGCTTCTCCAAAGCTGAGTATCCTAAGAAATTTATTTTCTCTTTCATGCCTTGACAGAAAGGTACTCTAACAGCATGGAGCCAGCACCACCGATGGAGGAGCACCAGACCCCTCAGGACTGCAAGCAAAACAGGGCAGGTCACTGCCAGCTGCAGCGGCAGCCAGCTCAGTGTGTGGCTAAAACCACACAGTGCTTGCCAGATGTGGTCACAGCATCAGCTCTGAGAAAAGCATCAGTTGGTGTTCATACAGTCTAACTCAGAAGGTGATTTATTTTGAGGTGACCACTAAGACTTGAGTTGTGTGCGATGTCACTGCAGCTCTTACTCATCACAGGTACAGAGTGAACAGGCTGCAAAGATTTCATCAGCTTCCCAGGTGTTACAAAGCTCCATCTGGCAGTGCAGGACAGAGGCAGAGCATCTGTGGAAAGGTGTCATTTTCATTTAAAAAATGAGCTGAATATGTGTTTGGTTTTTATTTGAAATTTAAATTTAATCTGTAGTAGATAGACCTTACAAAGTTGCATATCTTAAGCATTTTATTTGCTTCCTGCAAATGCTATAGAGATTCCTCACTGACGGATTTTATTTTTAAGACTTTTAGAAATTAGTCTCTGTCAGTGAGTCACAGAACAGGATGGAACTTACTGATACCAGAGGTGTCTAGAAGTCAAATGTTGAAGTCAATCTAAGTTCACAGAAGTCAGTGTCTGTGGAACTGTATAGATTAGATCTAACAGTACATACATAAGAATATCTAATATGTGTCCCTAGAATAACATACTCTCAGGAAAAAAAGTCTCTTCTTTCCATGTACAGCAGCCAGCGTGAGCAGATATGCCTCTTGTCAACCCATCAAGACAAAACAAATTGTATTTCAGTTGGTGAGGTCAGAGATGTTTCTGAAACTAGTGATCCTCCATCCCCAAAGTCAAGCAGGACAGAGCTCAGATGCTTCCTCTGCACAGCAGAAGCCAGTTGGAATGAAGAAGGGGGCAGCCCTCATGGTGGCATCTCATGGTCCAAACCAGTGTTCAGAAAATGAGAAAACCACTCATTCATCTGTTATATTTATAATTCCAAATTAATAAGAGTGAATAATTGTAGCCTTTCCCTGAGAGACAGACAAATGGGTCCAGGAAAACAGGTTTATATCTTGGTACATCTGTCTGGCCAGATGCATCTACTAGAAAGCTTTTGCAGTCACTAGTGGTGCATGCCTCAGTAAGAGAGACTAATGAGGAGATGTCCTTCCCGTGGTGTGTCAGCAGTCTAGACACATCCACCTGTGCCCCACATCCCAATTTTTTCTTTAGGCTTCTTTTTAATCCAAGTGAATATATAAAATTTATTATTAAATACATACAAAAGCATTTATTCTTCATATTTTTGTACACATGGACAAATAAGAGAAAATCAGAAAAAACACTACCAACAAAATACAACAAACAAACAAACAACAACAAAAAAAAAACCCTAAACAATATTTTTTTCGCTCTGGTACATACTAAGTGAACAGTACCTCAGCATTTGTTGAGTAGTTCTGATTACTAGGTTAAGGTAAATACCTCAGTCATCACCCCCTTAACCATAACCCTTGCAGGACAGGGAATATAGATAGTAAAAGTAATGGTAATAGTGACAGTAACCACAAAAAAAAGAATAGACTGAGCAATCTATGCACAGCACAATTGCTCACCACCCACTAACCAATGTCCAACTAGTTCTTGGGAAACGGTGTGTCCCCCAGCCAAACCCTCAGGTTTCTATGCTATTCAATTTCTATATTTCCTCAGGAAATATAGAAATTGAATAGAATTTCTATATTTCCTCAGAAAATATAGAAATTCAAAATAAAATAACAAAGCTTTATTTACCTGAAAAATTTATGCCAGAAAATCAGAGAAATTGTGAAACAAGGATGAAAAAAATTGTGAAATATAGAAGTAGGGTAATGATTTGATTCAAATTCTCCACAGATAAATACTTGAGTCAAAAGCAAGATGTGATTGCTTCACTAATCTATTGTAGTACAGGGTCTATTTCTTATTTTATTTGACATACAAGAGAAAATGATGATTAGTGTGTGGCAACACACGGTTTGTAAAATGAAAAGGGAGAATACATAAAACAGTAGGCATGCTCCATGTTCAAGCCAAATAGTAAATAAAAACTTCCTTAAAACCAACAGAAAATTCCATTTGTTAAAAGAAAAGTGGAGAGTTAATCCAGAGGCATACTTAACAGTAAAAATTGGTTGCAGCATATCTGGGAGGAGGCTAACTTAAACCTAAGTATATAAATTTTATTGTCAACTTCAAATCTCACCACAATTTTTTTAAGCTTTTTATAAATTATAGTTGTAATCAAGAGGTAGGAAAACCCTTTTTTTTTCCCCTGATCTGGTAAAAGCTAAAAGTGAAATACTTCATTAAGAGTAGAGTCCATTCATGTAAACCTTACTCATTCTCATGCTGACCCTCATCTCCATACTGACAGGGAAAAACATCTAAGTACATGATTTATTATGGGACCGTGAAGATATTATTCAATGATATTCTTCAGTTCCTCAGTCGATGAGGCACGCGGC
>VXBZ01012330.1:25838-36275 GCA_013399135.1 Heliornis fulica
TGGTTGGATGCTGTTCCTAAAGGAAGGATCTTCTCTTCCCTCCCCTTTTTCCCCATCCTGCCTTTGTAAAAACTCTCTGTTTTCTCCCCAGACATCAGGCATCCAGAGGAGCTTTCCCTTTTGAGAAAACCCAGAGATCCATCAAAGAAAAAAAAGAAGAAGTTGGATGACCAATGTGAAGACGACGCCTTCGAGCTGGAGGGTCCGCTCATCACGCCGGGGTCCGGTGAGCCGGGGTTTGCTTTGTGAGCCTGGGCTTGCAGGCAAGGAGTCACCAGGAAGCCAGTGGGATAGAATGGGGAGGGAAATGATGTAATGGTATCACTCTGACCTAATTCCTTGAGGTCTGTGTAAGAAACAGACCCCAAATAAATGCCACGAGTCGTGCCGGGCTGCAGCACTCGGTCGCGGTCGCACAGATGCATGCCTGAGGCTGTCACGCACACGGGGGAGCAGAGCAACACCAGGCTTTATAAAACACCCCAGAAACCAAGAGTGACCACTGTAATGCTCAGAGTGTGTTACAGGAATGTTTACTTACCCTATTAAGAAAGGAATTACGTGGAAAAATCGTTCCTAATGTCAAATTCCAGGTGTTAAGCAGCACCACCACTCTACTCCTTATTTATTAGCCTGGCAAAAGCAGTATTTTATTAATTGTGTTAGTGTTGCCTTATGTTAAGTTGTAGCTATAGATTGTAACACTAAAAACCCCCAACATTTTGTTGCTGGGGGTGTGGTTTACCAGTCTGCCTTAGAGAACCTGAGCAGAGTCTACTAAGAGTATTGCTAACAGAGTAACATCGCTGATGGAGTAACATCAGCGATGGAGTAACCTCGCTGATGGAGTAACTTGTAACTTGCTACAGGCAGCAGATTGAGGCAGGGAGGTGTTTGCAAGCAGAGGGGTGTGGGTTTGGCTCCGTGGCTGCTGGAAGTCTGGAGTTTGAAGGCAGGAGTTGGAACCATGAAGCTGGTCAAGCAGGAGCACTTTGGCCCAGATGGATTTGCAGAGAAAGCCGCAGAGATGGGCGCCGACGGGTGGGTCAGACGTACCTGGCTGCCAGAGCTCCTGGTTTTCAATCCAGCAATGAGGAGGAAGCAGATTTAATTAAAAAATAATAATAATGATGATCTTAGAATGCAGTAAACTTGTCAGGCAGCGTGGTTAATGCCACTGGTGGCTCTGGGCTGGCAAGCAGAAGGGGTTGGTGGACAGGTCACAGGAGAGGGCAGCGATGCCCTGGTGCCACCCTGCCAGGGGATGTGCACCACGGGCTTACACTTTGTAAGGGAAAAATCACCCTTCTTTTGCTCTGGTCTCGCTGTTTCTTCACTCATCTACCTAAAAATACTCCTGGGCTAGTCCTCTCCCATCCCTGGCTTAGGGAGGTTCACCCACATAGAATTGTTAAGGTTGGAAGAGACCCTTAAGATCACCCAGTCCAACACCTTTCCAAAACTTGGTGTTCTTGGAGTGCATCTCCAGTAGATTACTAGGAAATACCTGTCCTGCTTTGGGGGAAGTGTACACAAGGGCTAAGTCTTTATTTGGATTATTCCTTGGTCTTTCAGTGAGGTGCTTTGAACTGTCTTGCTGGTTTTGCTTTCCTTGGGAACGAGGTTACTTGTGCCGCAGGTTTAATTACTTCAGCTGCCTCCCAAGTGTCGGTGCCAGGAGTTAAAGGTGATGGGTTTCATCTGAATAAACCATTCCCAGCCTTGCTCCAGCATTCATTTGTGGCTGGAATACTTGTGGAAAGTGAGTTAAGGATTCAGGGTCGGCTTATTTCAGCTCATGTAGATGTAACGGGCCTGTTTTGTCACTGAGCTCCCCGTACCTGGCAGTCAAACCACTCCAATCACAGCAGGCAGAGCTGTCAATACACCCACAGGAAACATTGCCCAACACTTTCCATTAGAAGACCTGTAGTCACTTGTTTATAAGTTAACCAAACTTTGAGCTATTTCAACTGGAACTTTCCATGACATTGCCCGCCTCGGGCAAATTTTTTTAAGGGAAGCATCTTCTGAGGTGGTTTAGATGTTTAGAGGTGATGATGGAAACATCAGAGGTGAGGCTTCACTCCTCTGGAGCAGACACTAGATCAGATTGGGGATGTCCATGAGAAAAACTGCCTGATTTGGGGCGAGAAGTGGGATTTGATAAGGAATAAGGAATTGGTTGGTTGGTCACATCCAGAGAGTGGTTGTCGATGGCTCAATGTCCAGATGGAGACTGGTGACAAGTGGTGTCCCTCAGGGGTCCATACTGGGACCAGTATTATTTAATATCTTCAAAAGTGACATTGAGGTTGAGTGCACCCTCAGCAAGTTTGCAGATGACACCAAGCTGAGCAGTGTAGATGACAGGCCAGAAGGATGGGATGTCATCCAGAGGGACCTGGACAAGCTGGAGAATTGGGCCCATGGGAACATCATGAGGTTCAACAAGGCCAAGGTGCGAGGTCCTGCACCTGGGTTGGGGCAATCCTTGGCACCAGTACAGGCTGGGAGATGAAGTGATGGAGAGCAGCCCTGCAGAGAAGGACTTGGAGATGCTGGTGGGTGAGAAGCTCAACAAGAGCTGACAGTGCACACTCACGGTCCAGAATTACAACCGTATCCTGGGCTACATCCAAAGGAGCATGGCCAGCAGGTTGGGGGAGGGGATTCTGCCCCTCTGCTCCACTCTCATGAGACCCCCCTGGAGTCTTGTGTCCAGTTCTGGAGTCCCCAACACAGGAAGGACATGGAGCTGTTGGAGCACATCCAGAGGAGGTCACAGAGATGATCAGAGGGCTGGAGCATCTCCCCCATGAAGCCAGGCTGAGAGAGTTGGGGTTGTTGAGAAGAGAAGGCTCCAGGGAGATCTTAGAGCCCCTTCCAGTCCCTGAAGGGGCTACAGGAAATCTGTGGAGGGACTTTTGAGAAGGGCCTGGAGTGACAGGACGAGGGGGAATGGTTTTAAGTTGGAAGGGGGTGGATTTACATTGGATCTCAGGAGGAAATTCTTCTCCCTGAGAGGGGTAAGGCCCTGGCACACAGTGCCCAGGGCAGTGGTGGCTGCCCCCTCCCTGGAGGGGTTCAAGGCCAGGTTGGCCCTCAGGGGCCTTGAGCAGCCTGGTCTGGTGAAGGTGTCCCTGCCCATGGCAGAGGGTTGGAGCTGGATGGACTTTGAGGTCCCTTCCAGCCCAAACCAGTCTGTGATTCTGTGATCTCAACCGTACACCATCAAACACCCCTCACCAGTGCTCTTGGAGGCAGTTAGAATGCCTCAAATCACACACCTGAGCAGGCTTGTGATTGAAAAAGGACACAGCTCTTTCCCCAAAAACCCAGTTCCACTTACTGGTCCTTCTCAGTACTGGTGCACATCTCATAAGCGAAGCGGAGCTCATCGCCCGACGCGGGCGCGCCGTGGAATCGTTGACATTAGGATACAGCCATAGAACCTCCCTTAGTTTGAAAAACCTGGATTTATTTATCCTCAACCTAAAAAAACAATGTCCCTGTGAGATAAAGAGGAGCTCTTTAGCTCTACCTAGCTGGGTCTGCTTTCTCTTCATATCCAGAGCGCGGGGATATTTGAGCGCGGACGAGCTTTCCAAGGCTGGGGGAGTAACGGGCGCTTCGGGATCGGGTTGGCACCAAACCACACACCACCCACTTGGCATATTAATATCAAATTTATCTGGCCACCTTCATCAAGCTTCTCATCCCTGAAACACCACATTTCCATGCCTGGCTGTTCCTTGTAACGGGAATAAATGAAGCGTGGAGTCACTTGCGTCGCTTTGCCTGTCCGGCGTCGCTGCTGCAAACACGGCCTTGGGGGTGGTTAAACCTCACTTGTGCTATTCTGCCTCCTTCCAAAAATGCCTGGTTTGGGCTCCTCTCCTCTCCTACTCTCCAGGTAACTTTCTCTCGCCTTCTCACTTCCCTCCTTTCTTTCCCTCTCTATAGGCACCGATATTCTTTACATCGGCCCCGTCAAAGGTGAGCTCCACCTCAGTAGGACTTTTCGTGCTCTGGTCTCTTTGGCTGCCCCCCCCTCCATCCCTTTAGTTTATTTTCCTGCTCCTCTAAAACTTTTGACTTCCAAAATCTTTAAGCAACAGGTAAACACACTGGTAAGTCAGGGGCCGTTCGTGTCCCAGGTACCGTCGAAACGCACACGGGGAAGTTTCCCAGCATGGGAGACCTGAGCTTTTTTTCCCATGGATTTGGGCTGGAATGAGTTTTCCATCAGTTTTGCTCTTGGAGAAGAGCAGAGAGAGAGAGAGAGGGGCAGCTTTTCATGGGAAAAACAAGCAGAGCAGTGTTTTCCCATGGCAGGAAAAAAAAGAACTAAATTGGTAAAAAGAGGGAAGGTTTTTCATCTGCTGGCTTTGGGTTTGTGCTGAGTTGGCTTGGTTGGGAGCAGGCAGGGCTTGGCCTTAAGCTAACTCCCAACTTTTCTTTCCTCTTGCTGGTAGGAAATATATATTCCAGCCCAGGACTGTATAGCAAAACGATGACACCCACCTACGACGCTCATGACGGCAGTCCCCTGTCACCCACTTCAGCCTGGTTCGGTGACAGCGCCTTGTCGGAGGGGAACCCGGGGATCCTGGCTGTCAGCCAGCCTGTCACCTCCCCTGAGTCCTTAGCAAAAATGTACAAGCCACAGGCACTGCTTGATAAAGCCAAAATCAACCAAGGGTGAGTGGAGGATCTGTTTTTCTGCTCCTTTCTTCTTCTTCTTCTTTTTTTTCCTCATGTTTTGTTTCGTTCTTTTTGATCTGCGGTTTTAAATTGCGTTCTTCAAAGTGTCATCATGACTTCACTGGAGCTTCTCCTGTGTGTTGACCATTGTGCCTGTGTCAGGGAGCTGGGGAAGAGCTGTTCCCAAAGGCATGGAGTGATAGAATGAGGTGTGGGGTGGTTGGGTGTTAGGAAGAAGTTCTTCCCTCTGAGAGTGGTGAGACACTGGCCCAGGTTGCCCAGAGAGGTGCTGGAGGCCCCATCCTTGGAGACATTCAAGGTCAGGGTGGATGGAGCTCTGAGCAACCTGCTCTAGTAAAGATGTCCCTGCTCACTGCAGGGTGGGACTAGATGGGCTTGGAAGGTCCCTTCCAACACAACACAATCTGTGAGTCTGTGATTCTCATTTGCAGATGGCTGGATTCCTCTCGATCTCTTATGGAGCAGGAGGTGAAAGAAAACGAAGCTTTGCTGCTCCGGTTCAAGTACTACAGCTTTTTTGACCTGAATCCAAAGGTACAGACCTACTCATTACTTTACTTGCCTCTTGCAAGCAAAGGCTTTGTGTGAAGGACACCTCAACCTCTAAAGGGCTTTTGTGTCAGTAAATCCTCCACCGCTTCAGAAATAGGCTTCAGCCATCAAACGTGGCTTTGCGTGCTCCCACATCCCAGTTTCCTAATCCTGGAGATGTTCTAAGGGCTTCTCCAGCTTTCCAACCTCAGCTCAAAGTGTTGCATTGAAATGAAAGACGAGGAGGTTTGTCTTGAACTGGGTTCTTACCAGTTTTCCCAACCATCCTGTGGTTTTTTTTGTGCTGTGCCGTAGTACGACGCGATCAGGATCAACCAGCTCTACGAGCAGTCCAAGTGGGCCATTCTGCTGGAGGAGATCGAGTGCACGGAGGAAGAGATGATGATGTTTGCAGCACTGCAGGTAGGAGATGGTCCAAGGCACTGAGGGTTGGGCTTAAACACCATTTTGTAGCTCTACAGACTTCTCTGGTGGTGATCAATTAATCGACGCGCGACGCGATATCTGCTGTGGGGGGGGTTTTTTTTAAGCCTCACTTTGGTGGGACCTTGGACTTCTCTGATCCTCACTTGAGCTCATTAGGTAATTTAAATATTTGCTGAGGGTTATTTCTCATGGGAAGGATCTTGGCTTTCTTTTACCAAGAGTGTTTATGTCTACCCTAACTTTCAGCTTTGCTCCTCTTGCAGAGCCCCAGCAAGGACACGGGGTTACTGAACTGCGCGTTTCTGGCGCGCTGCTCCCCCAGCAGCTGGTGATGATCTCTGGGTTTCCTGGAACCATTTATTTATTTATCTGGTTTATTAAAGAATTATTAAATGATTTGGTGCACATGCTTGACCTGCTGAGGCTGTAGGATGGGTGGCAGGGCATTTACTCCATGCAGTGGTGCACCTTGTATCTGTAGGGTGCAGAAATATCCTCATCAGGAGCAGGGCTGTCTGCTCCTAAGGCCTCTCCTAGGAAACAAAGAGTGGAAACAGAAGTAAAACCACTTGGTTCACCTCTCCAAGCAGTCCAGAGAGGGTTGAGTGAGGTTCTCAGCATGAGGTTTTCAGGGAACATCAAGGAGGACCTCAGCAGGCTGGAGAAATGGGCCAACATGAACCTCCTGAAGTTGAGCAAAGCTTTGTCCCTGGGGAGGAACAGCCCCAGCCACCAGTACATTTTGGGGGCTACTCCACTGGGAAGCAGCTTGGCAGGAAAGGACTTGGGGGTGCTGGTGGATACCAGGTTGAACGTGAGCCAAGCGTGGTGCCCTTGGGACAAGGAATCAGAGAATCACTTGGGTTGTGAGACACCTTTAAGATCATCAAGTCCAACCCCAGCCTGACCCTGCCTAGACCGTGTCCTTCAGCACCTCATCTCTTGGCCTTTCCAATCCCCCCAAGGATGGGGACTCCATCACTGCCCTGGGCAGCCTGTTCCAAGGCCTGACAGCCCTTTCAGGCCAGAAATATTTCCAAAGGGGAAGGTGCATTGGGCAAAGCATTGCCAGCAAGGTGGGGGAGATGGTCCTGCTTCCCCTCTGCCCAGCACTGGTGAGGCCACAGCTTGAGAGGTGGGTTCCCTTCTGGGCTCCCCAGTGTGAGAGTGACATGGTCAGAGTGGAGAGTCCAGCCAAGGGCTGTGAGGATGAGGAAGGTCCCACAGCATCTCTCCTCTCAGGAGAAGCTCAGGACTCTTCAAGCTGGAGAAGAGGAGTCTCAGTGGGATCTTAATACAGGTAAAGACCTGATGGGAGGATGTGAAGGAGCTGGAGCTGGGCTCTTGTCAGTGGTGCCCAGTGCCAGGACCAGAGGCAGTGGGAACAGATTCAAACACAGGAGGTTCCCTCTGAACTTCAGGAAACCCTTTTTTTACTGTGATAGTGATCCAGCACTGGCACAGGTTGCCCAGAGAGGTTGTGGAGACTCCATCATTGGAGATGCTCAAAAGCCAACTGGACAGTGGCTGTCGGGTGACTCTGTTTGAGCAGGGGGTAGAACCAGATGACCTTCAGAGGTCCCTCCCAACCTCAGCCAAGCTGTGACGGTGTGAAAAGAGTGAAAACAGCCAAACTGTTTCCAGCTTGCTCAATTCCAAGTCATTCCTGACTCAACTGCACTCAGGTCTCAGCGCTTGCCAGCCTCCGCTTCCCGAGCACGGCGCCTCTGCCTGCGGGCACCCGGCAGGGCACGGGAGCATCCCAGTGAAACACTGTGCCTTGCCTTTCAGTACCACATCAATAAACTGTCCATCATGTCCTCGGAAAACCACCTGAACAACAGTGACAAGGAGGTGGATGAGGTGGATGCTGCGCTCTCGGATCTGGAAATCACTCTGGAGGGTGGCAAAACGTCGACGATCCTGGTANCTGCTCTGAGCCCAGATGCTGCATGAAAACCTCTGGGCACGTTCACGTACTGAACCAAAGGCTCCATTCGAGCCATAAGACCCTATTGAATTTTTTTTGGGGGTGTTTGCAGTGTTTTGGGGTGTTAAGCAGGGAGATCTCAGCCCACCCCACCTCCCCAGCTCTGCGTTGCCTCAGACTCGTGGGCACTAAGGAATTTTTCCTGCTGGGACTGTGAGACCCCCTGTACCAAACCACCTTCCTGATGAAATCATGGAAAACTAATTTAGTTTCTCTTCTCACTACTGACTTTCCCCCCCCAAAAAAAAAAAAATAATACCAGATTCTTCACGCTGAGGATTCTCTTCCACCATTTCTAATTCGTGGCAAAGTTTGACAGGATCTAAAAACAGCTGCTGAGACTTTCAGAAATCACCCTTATGGAACCCTGGTTTTATTTAGTCTGGACTGGACCACGACTGTATTACAGGGAATTTAATGTCTTTTTTTTTCCTGATACACNCCTGGTAAGGATTGCAGGGGTGGCTTCACCATCCCCTTACCCAGAGCTGGGGAACCTTCCAGACATCCAACCTTTTTTTTTTATTCTTATTTCCTTCCTCTCCCTTTATTTCTCCTCTTAGAACAGGAGAAAGTTACCCACAGCCCAGTGGAGGAATACAGAACCCAGACCCAATAATATTTTCTTTAAAACAGTCCTTTTTTGAAAAAAATAAATAAAAATTATTAATTANCACTAAGGAATTTTTCCTGCTGGGACTGTGAGACCCCCTGTACCAAACCACCTTCCTGATGAAATCATGGAAAACTAATTTAGTTTCTCTTCTCACTACTGACTTTCCCCCCCCAAAAAAAAAAAATAATACCAGATTCTTCACGCTGAGGATTCTCTTCCACCATTTCTAATTCGTGGCAAAGTTTGACAGGATCTAAAAACAGCTGCTGAGACTTTCAGAAATCACCCTTATGGAACCCTGGTTTTATTTAGTCTGGACTGGACCACGACTGTATTACAGGGAATTTAATGTCTTCTTTTTTTTCCTGATACACTGGTTTAACACCCATTTTCCACCTGGAAAAATGTAAAAGCCCAAAAACTCAACCAGCAGAGAAAAGAGCAGGGCTGGTCCCGCCTCGGCACAGCGCAGCTTTTCCAGGCCCATTTAAACCATCTCCAAATTTCATTTAAAGCCCTTCCAGACCCTAAAAATCTGTGAAATCTTCCAGTCTTAACCCTTTTATGTCATTTTTTGAAGTGTTTATGAAGTGTCTTTTTGAAGTTAACACCCATACCTGGCAGAGCTTTACAGAACTAACCAGTCTCCGAGCGGAGCGCGGCGCTGCCTCGGAAATAACGACAATTTCTCATCACTGAGGGATTTGGGTTTTATCAATTCTTCACAAAACCTGGTTTGAAACAAGGTCCTAAAGGAAGAATCTCCAACAGATAGTGGTGAAGACAACAGTGATTCATCAGAAAGCCTCCATCCCTTTTTTTTTTTCCTTCAGGGTTGGTAGCAGTAGCCGTTCCCAGATGCAGTCGAGTAATTGAATACGGATAATGGGCAATTACTGGATTGTTTGTTTAGATTCTGCATTTTTGTCCCCAGTGGTATCTATAAACAGCATTTCTGGCTGCAGATGGAAAGTAAACTCTCCTGCTACTGGAAGCTGCCTCTGCTTTTTGCCTTGTCCCTCGAGAAACCTTTTCGTTCGAGCTCCTCGGCATTCAAAGTGCCACCCGGTGTATTTTGCTCATCCAACTTGTGGTGAAAAACTCGGTATTTAAAAAGGTGGGAGTGGGGGAAAAGCCTTTCTAGGCTGCCAGGAAGCCCTTTCCCAGTTCTCCATGGAGGTGCAGAGCAGCATCTTTCCCTTTTGTTGGGAGCATAAGGAAAAAAAAATGAAGGGAGGAGAAAAACCCCAGTGCAAACAGGAGCCGCTGTGACCACCTCACGGGTGGGAATTGGTTCTGGGTGGGAATTGTCTCCAGCAGCAGTGGGAATTCCTCAAAAGGGGAAATGAAACCTTGTCCACTGGTTTTCTGGGCCATAGATTTGTTTCTGCTCACTTCCCCCTGTGATGTGGATGGTGCTGGCCAAGGGGTCCTGATCCCTCAATGTTGGTCACTGAAGCTTCTTTCCCCACACAGGGGGTTCCTTCCCTCCTGGACCCTCACCCCATCTCCACTTGGGCACAGGGTGAATGAAGGAATCTTTTCTTTCCAGGGTGACATCACTTCCATCCCAGAGCTCGCTGACTACATTAAAGTCTTCAAGTAAGTGCTGATGGGAAGAGGTGCTTGTGAAACTGGTAATGACTGTGAATAATTAATGGCCCTGCTGCCTAATATCCTTTTCTATCTCCTGGCCCTAAGAACCTGCTGCCCAGTGTTCCCTGGCCTGAAAAGGCCCGGAGCAATCGCTCTGGAATCCTGCACCTTGGAGCATCATAGAATCATACAATCATAGAATCACAGAATGATCAGGGTTAGAAGCAACTCCCGGAGGTCATCTAGTCCAAACCCCCCTGCAAGAAGCAGGGACACCCCCAACTAGATCACATTGCTCAGGGCCTCATCCAACCTGGCCTTGAATGTCTCCAGGGATGGGGCATCCACCACCTCCCTGGGCAACCTGTTCCAGTGCTCCACAACTCTCATAGGAAAGAACTTTTTTCTAATATCCAATCTAAATCTCCCTCCCTCTATTTTAAAACCATCACCCCTTGTCCTGTCACNTAAACCTGCTTCTTTACCCTGTAGCACAGTCACTAAATATTTCACACTACTGGAAATCAAT
>VXBZ01012332.1:0-13471 GCA_013399135.1 Heliornis fulica
GAGAGGTGGTGGATGTCCCATCCATTACAGTGCCAGGTTGGAGGGGGCCCTGGACAAGTTTGTCTAGATACAGGCCTGGAGGTTGGTGGCCCTGCCTGTGGCAGGGAGGGTTGGAATGTGATGAACCTTGGGGTCCCTTCCAGTCGAGACAATTCTGTGATTCTGTGAATTGGGGTTTGGTTCACAGTAAAAACATTTCTCATATTGCTGAGAGAAAAATTTCAAATGGAGTATGTCCCCAGTTAAGAAGCTGAAAGACAAAGAATAGAGAAAGTTCTTCTGCCTCTAAGAAGACAGGCTTCTTTTCTTTTTTTTTTAACCACACATTCTATATTACACTACCTGCACAAGAGAAGAAGCAGATGATACAAGGAAATACTTGCTTATAGTAATGACCAAAATTTTCAACAGTAAGAGATGCTAAAGTATTACCAATTCATTGATTTTAAGTTTAAAGCGCTTAAAGCCACTGGTGTCCATTTTCTACATGAATAAAATAATGCAAATCCATCAAACTAAGGATTCTGATTCAAATCTTGAATAACTTTGTAAAATACAAAACAAATATATCGACACCCTATAAGGTGCCAATTCAGAAAATTCTATATTGCTATAACTACAATCATAATAGAACAACCACTATCATGGTATTACTTCTTACTTTAAAAAGTATAATAACATCAGGTCTTCCATTGCAACTCAGTTGAACTTGAGCTCCAAAGAGCCAATTACAGAAACAGAACTATAGAAAGTTTAGTCTGTGCCTGTATTTTAGTACAGAAGTAATTGGATTTGTCACAGAGTGGTTTGGGTTGGAAGGGACCTCAAAGATCATCTAGTTTCAACCCCCTCTGCCATGGACAGGGACACCCTCCACTAGACCAGGTTGACCAAATCCTCATCCAACCTTGACTTGAACACTGCCAGGGATGGGACCTCTCTAGGCAACACATTCTCACAATAAAAAAAAAAAAAAATCCTTATAGTTAATCTAAACTTACCCTCCTTTGTATTAAGGCCATTAACCCTCGTCCTATCACTGCACATTAATATTTGTGACCAAACACAAATGTTGCATGCTAACATTTGTGACCAAATATTAGCTGTGGGCTTTGAATTTTTATTTCCAACTGTCTGATGGATATGTATGTTATCCTGCTGAGACATGCATTACTCTGACACTCTGAGTGGACAAATCTTACTTGACAAAGAAGCATAGTAATAAATGTAATTCTTCAGTTAATAATAATAGATTCAAAATAAATATGCTAATCTGAATAACTGCCATTTCCTCTTGGAATGCACTTTTTTTCTATGGCAAATGATAATATGCTTCCAATCCTACTTCAGAGCAGGCTGTAGCAAAGCATAGGAAAAAAATACATTCTTGCAAACTGCTCTAAAAGCACACTGGTGTATCTTTTTTAATAAAATAAGACTTCTGATATCAGCAAATAAAATCAAATTCATGTATAGTCTCCCAGTCTAGATTTCATAAACATAAGAATTTTTCTAAAATGTTGCTAAAATATTGGATTTTTAGGTATCATTGCTGTGTCTGTTGAATGTACAAGGACCATTTTCCTACTGGATATTAATGAAGAAACTATGAAGATAGAAAGGCAAATATCAAAGGCAGGATTTTGAAAATTCACTATATGTGTGCTCCAGTGTACCCAGCACATCACAAACCATCAAGCTGAGAGCCCTTGCTGGAACCCCATACCCCTAAACTTGGTGCATCAACCCACAGCTTATCATGGACAAACCTGATGTTACCCCCTTTCCCCTTCAAGTATAGGTTAAATCTCTGTTAATCAGTCCTGCTAGCTCATAAGACACTCTCTCCCCTTTGAGAAAGAAGATTCTCACCTAACATGACCATGCCTGGTGCCTTAAAGACCATCCCATTCTCAAAAAATCAAAGATTCTCTCAGTGACATCAGCCACAGAGCCAGGTACTAACAGATCAGATCTGTCTGTTTCTTCCAATATCACTGCCCAAAACTGGAAGGAAAACCTGTGCTCTAGCTTCCCTTGCAAACTGTTCCAAGGCCCACAAGTTTCTTTCAATTGCCCTTGGACCATGTGTTGCAGCATTATTGCCACCCACACAGAAAAACAATAATGTCTAATAGTCCAAGGGCTGTTGCTAGCAAGTTTCCCAGGAGCAAGGAATTGCTAAGAATGCAATGACAGAAGAATGGCTATAAAAATAGAAGCTCTGTTCATAGCAAGAGTACCACGAATTTTAACTGTATTTACATGTGGATCATTCAGTTATAGACCATACAAAATAAAGTGTTCTCTGATAATTTAATCTTCTCATTTATTTTCTGTGAAATTTCTCTCACCTTTGCATGCTTCCACTTCACATCTCCTAGGTACTCTCTTCTCTTTTATCCCTTCCATGTCACCTTCTTTCACAACTTACCTTCCATTTCTTCTTTGTAAATGTACCCTTCCCAGACTTACCTTGCCTTCAGTATATTACCTTATAGCAGCTTTCCAGTACCTGCAAGGTGTCTGTAAGAAAGCTGGGGAAAAACTGTTCATGAGGGCATGTAGTGATATGACAAGGGGTGATGGTCCACACCATATTTAACATACTGTCTGCTATCATTAGGTCTGTTTTTTCCTTCCATATCACAGATGAGACCATATGGTTTGTTGGTTTTGGTACTGCAATGAATGAGTTGTTAGAAACAGAGGAGGATGTCAGTTTTGACAAAAGAATAAAGTTCTCTGTTTATGCAGTTTCCTGTGGTTGGTGGAAATGTAAATGAAAACTTAATTTTTAGCCTTAACAAAAAGGTAATGATGGTATTGACAGGGCAAAATGCAATTTTTATATGTAGTATACCTAAGATGTATGAAAAAGTAAGTTCTATTTCCAACCACTTTGCTTTTTTGTAGTATAAGACAAAAAATATGTTTTTCTTTCAAAAATTTTAAAACAAAGATAAATCCTTTGTTACCACCTCAGTAACACTGAGGTTCTCCTAAAATGGCATAATATTTACGGATGAGATATCAAACTGAGCAACAGGAGAAATCACCAACACTAATCTAACTGGAAAGAAAGGTTTTGCAGAATGGTTTAATGGAAACTTTAAAAAGTTCTGAGTTTTTCATATTTGATTTCAAGTCTACTGAGACAAGAAAGCTCTGGTCTGCAATGCCATTTACCTCCACTTTCTGTGACAGCACATCCTGTCACAAGAGAGACTCAAGATGGTATCACAGAATAATGGAATCATGAATAGTATGAAGGTAATTGTGTCAGTAGAAACAAAGCAAAACTTAAGAAAAACAGTGCTAAGAACCAAGCAAGATGGCAGGTATTCACTACAGAAATCAAACCATACTTCAGGACAGACAACTTCTTTTTCATCTTCCAAGGCTTGTTTCGTAGCGTGGCGATCAGTTTCTTTTTTTCTTCTACCTCTTCTTTCAGCTTGGCCAACTCCTCCTCTGTTATTGGTTCCTCCTCAGAGTCAGAATCAGAGCTTCAAGAGAAAAAAAAAAAATCACCAAAACTCAGAAAGGAGAGGAGTTTTCACTGAAGAACATGTTTGATGTTAATTTTTGTTAGAGCTAGAGAAATGCATTCTCTGTTGCACAGAAGGAGGACATGGCTCACTTTTGTCACTAATTTTAGTATGAAAGGCAAAGCCTGTACACAAAGTGCTGAGCTGTGCTGAACCAGCACTCCACCCAGAGCATCCCATGGGCACTGGGAAGTGCTCTGGGGGAAGTGTCTGACAGCCACTGATTGCTCCTTCAGCAGTAACCAGGCCTTTGAGAGTGCAACCCAAAATCACAACAGGTGCATCAAGACTCTGTAACGGCAGGCGTAAAACCAAAATTTCTCACCCCATTTCAGTGTGCCCCATGAGAGACAAGAGGCACCACAGACACAGCAAAGATGAGTTTAAACACCAGATGACAGCCCATCCACTGATCTGGGCAGTAACATTTCAGAGCTAGAAAAGATTCAGAGCCAATTTTCAGCAAAGCTGTGATGAGTCCTAGCACTGCGAGTAAGTAGATACAATATTCATGGCATCTCCCCATGTGTTGCGTTTGCAATCTGAACTTCTTATCCATGCACTGGTTTGTGATATCTTGGGAATCTTTGTTGATCCAGGCAATATCTACTTTCCTAATACCAGCATAGATACCCTTTTCTGTAAGGGAATATAGGAAATAATTAAGCAGCAGGTGCTTCCTCTTCCTATGCCAACAAACAAGAAAAAGATAAAAAGGGAAGGATTAGGCTCTGATGACCTTTCCTAAAAAACTGATAGTAATAGCTAACACTAGTGAGCTCTTATTTAAAACAGTTTGAAGCATTTCTATTTGTTTCTTGTATTTTCTTTTGCCTTTTTTTTTCTGTTTTCATGTTTGAAAGTATAAGGGGAGCGGGGAAGGAACATTAAGAACATCTACTTTGTTTTGGGAACAATTTATTGAGACTTTATCACCAAGCAGTCTAAAGGCTGTTTTGTTTATCATTTATTTTCCTGAGAATTTTATATTCAATATCTGATGTCAGACCAGAACAATCAATTTTCATGCTACCTAATTATATAATTTCTATCCTCTGGATAACAGAATAATTCTAAAATTCTAAATATTTTCATCTAGTTAACACAGATTTAGTTAAGTATTTGTGTAATGTAAATGACAGAAGGGTTTACTAGCAAGAATATTTTTAGAAAAGTTTCAAAACAAGGAAATACAATAAAAGCAAAATTATTTTTATAATATAACAAAATGTAAATTTCTCACTGGTAATCTGCCCTTAATTTTCATTAAATGCACCTCCTTATAGCAAAGGCTATAATGTTTAAACATTTCAGACACAGGGGAGTAAATTAGCTAAGAAAGAAATATCCAAAGTTATCAAATGCCTTTCTATTAGACACAAATACTCTTTTTCTGGAAAGACTTTTATGTTGGAAAGTTGAGCCCATCAGCCATGAAATTTCAGACTTCATGTGATAAAAAAGTGACACAAAAATATAAATCTACAGAAAGAAAGACTGGTACTGAACACTACACATACTTATTGTTATGCTGGTATTGTAACAAGCAAAACTTAATCCAAATGAATGAAAGTCAATAAAAAGATTGGTGCATACAGTTTTGAGCCATTATTATACAAGAAGAGTCATGTATTTAAGACTAATAGAAGGATTAAAGGAGTCTGGGTTTGAGGGAGCTTTAAATCCTCAGCTGTTACAATCAGATGTTTTATATTGTACACAGCAGAGAGCAAGCACTGTGCCTAATATCGAGGATTTCCTTTGACAGAAGATTTCTGGGTTATGCAAAACTGAAATCTGATGTTTTGGACATGGCTGTGACAGTGGTTGAAAATATGAGTGGAAAGTGCTGATGCAGTGAACTCACTGAGGAAAGAATGCAAGACGTAAAGTAGGACAGTATTTACTCTTGCACCCATTGCCAACTGCTGCATAATTTGCAAACACAACTTGTCTTTCATTTATCACTTTCCTTTGGAACAAGAAAAATATAGCATTTCCAAATCTCTGAGCATTTCTAATAATTCAGTGTTTTCAAGAGTGTTTACACTACACAGTGAAACTTTATGCAGTTACATCAGACTTTTCCTGTAGCTTGAGTAGTTGAACCTTATGAGATGGAAGCCATGAAACCAGGATTCTGTCTTCTGCAACCAGAAGTCTTAGCCTTTCATGAAAGGCTATGATTCATACATATGAAGGCCAGAAGGGTTCACTGTGACTCTCAGGCTGACTAACACAAAGCATAAAGCATCATTAAATACTCTCACTTCAAGCCTCCTGCCATCTTCCTTGGCTTCAATTCAGTGTAGGCAATGCATCTTTTCCTAAGTCAGTAGAGCTATTGAAATCAATAGTGCTTCCTTAAATTACACACATAATGAACTTGCACATATTATTAATCTGTGTTTGGGTTTTGTTCCCATATATATCTGTGAATTAGTTTTATCTCCTCGTTATGGATGTAATCTATTTTTCTCATGATCTCTTAAAAGCCATTTCATAGAGGTAAAAATTAAGATGAAAATGTTTTCTTGGAGCTTGAATGTCAAAAAGACTGGTAGGACTTGAAGAGTCTAGAGTGACAGGTGAATAAATCTGGCTACATTTACTCCTATTTTTTTGTGAAAACTCAACTGTTTATTGATAATTTCCATAACATCCCCTGGCAATTAGTGTTCTTCAGCAGTCTTCCTGACAGCAAAAATATGCAGAGCCTGCACAGCCTTAATCTCCCATGTATCTCTGGACTTTTGCTTTATACTCTTGAGTACTCCTACTAAAATTCTGCTGATTTACTCATGTGTAGACCTATACAGTAAAAATAAAAATTTCAGGGGCTAGGAAGAATATAACATTCCCCCTCTGAGGCTTTGTAGCTCAAGTAACTGAATATAGATACTACCTAAAACCCATCAGTCAAAATTAGATGAGCCGGTAAAGAACAAAATAATTTTTCCATCTAAGAATATCACCGATCTCCACAATGAGGCTATAAGGAACAACTGACCGTGAACATTTTTGGGATGCTGATTATGAACAGCATAGAGTAGGCCCTCCTCAAGCTCTCATTGACAGGTAAGGATTGACTACAGCTACAACCAATAGCATCTAAGAGCAAAAGATGTAAAACGTATCCAGAAATTACTTCTTTTGCCATGAAAATTGTGTCAGTTTCTACCACAAATTAACAGAGATCAAAATAATGAGGTTTAAAAAAAAACCACAATCAACTTACAGATCATACAAGGACATACAACTCCTTGAGAGAGTCCAGCACAGGGCCATCAAGATGATTAAGGGAGTGGAACATCTTCCTTATGAGGAAAGCTTGAGGGAGCTGGGTCTCCAGCTTGGAGAAGAGGAGACTGAGGGGTGACCATGTTAATGTTTATAAACATATAAAAGGTGAGTGTCAGGAGGACAGATCCAGGCTCTTCTCAGTGATGGCCACTGATAGGACAAGGGGAAATGGTTCCAAACTAGAACATAGAAAGTTCCATCTTAATGTAAGGGGGAACTTTTTCACTGTGAGNGGGCAAAAGCACCAAATTCTACTGATTTGTACTGAGACATAGAAAAACAGGGAAGTTTTTGGAAAGTTTAGCAAATTCACAATGACAGCAAGAAGCATAGTATTATCTCCCTCTGGAATAATACCACATTTAACGTTACTTTTCTGTTACAGTGTTTTTCCTTGGTGGTTTGTTGTGTTGTTTGGTTTTGGGTTTTTTTTTTAATTGCTTCTTTTACTCTTATCATGCTTTTTCATACTGAAATTAAAAATTTTAATGCTGCAATTGAAAAAAATTGTATCACCATAAGGTACTTTTAAACATTATGTAGCATATGTTGTAATAGGTCATCATGGACTTGCCAGACAGGCTGTGCTTCTGTGCTACCACCCTTCTCTTCCACCCTGAAGCTTTGCAAATGCCTTTTCTGAATCCTAGCTGAACTGATTTTCCTTTGTTCTTACATTATTCTTGTTATTGTTTTGTTTGGTGGTTTTGGTTTTAAATCTTTCAAAGTATCCCTCTATTTGTTACTCTGCAGTCTTGTCAGCTGGTCTCCTTAAACTCAAAAAAAAAAAAAGTTCTTGTGGTATCTTAAAGAGCATTCTCAGCTTTTGCTCATGTATCACGTTTATTACTTCCGGAACAAAGTTTTGATCCAAGTAGCAATTTCTAATTATTTAGCTCAAATATATGTGTTTTAATCTTGGGAATTTTGGAAGATAATGAAAAACATTTTTCCCTCATTCAATTTTGATATTTCAGTATTTATTTTTTTTAAATAATGCTCATTAAGTATTTATAATAGAAAACAATAAGGAACATGGATTGACACATCCAGGACTGTTGCTAGAAGAGTATAGGAAATTGCCAAGGGCTATAGTTGTCACCATAGTGAAGTGCCAGCACAAAGAAAGATTTTAGAATAGAAATTTAGAAATAGAATTAGTAGAAATATATTGAAGTAGAAATATATTGAACTAAGATCATAGACAAATTAATGCAACAGCATGTCTCACTGTATTTTTCTTTCCTTTGACTCATGCTGTGCTCTCCAGTGATACCTCTGGGAACACAAATGGCTGTACAAAGTGCTATATGGGGGAATGGGAATCTTTCTCTCTCTCCACTGAGATAAGCATGCCTAGTTCCACTTGCTCCATTATACACCATTTCCAGGGGTTGTTTCCTTTCAATAGTCCCAGAAGGAAGATGGAGTGAGAGCACACTAGGATGGCAGAAAAATAAAAAATAAAATTTTGAAGCTCACTGTATCACTGGGGCCTTTGAAAGATCCCAGGTTGCATTAAATGCTTTGGAAGAGGGAAGAGGGAAGACTAAATTTTCAGAGTGGGAGACAGACTGGAAAATCTTAGTCTTTGGATCTGGATTGTGAAAATTTTGGGACTGATTTTTTATAAAGAGCTGACTCAAACATTTCTGGGGAAAAAAAAAAATCCAGAACTTGTTCTTGTCAGAAGCTTCAAGATTTTAGTTTTGCACTGCAACCAAAACTAGACTTGCATTTTTGGAGGGGAAAATCAGCTTGGGGTGTGGGGAATTTTAGTTATAGGGAAAGGAAAATCAGGAGACACCTCAGCTATTATCACCTCTGTGTAATTTTCTCTCCTCTTCTGGCACTCTCACGCCATCTCTCCGGAGAACGGTATATAAACTTAGGCAGTCTAAATACAATAAGAGTAACCTGTCTTGAGTTCCCATTCTGCCTGACCAGATTTGGCCTAATCGTCAGGGCATTGTCTGTCAGTCCCCAAAGAGCCTAACAGAACTGATATGGCTTTGTGGAAAGTCTCCGTTTCACTCAGCCAGTACTTCCCCACCGCAGGGAAAAATAAAAAATAAATCTATCCAGCTCTAACTTCACTATAGTAAGTAAGGTAAGTAACATAGTCATAATGCATCTTGGTATTCCACAGCTATAAATGGAACTTTTATGTAAGATTACCATGTTANCTTCTCATTTTTGGCTTTCCCACTTTTACCTCCTTTTTCATCTTCCTCATCTTCCTCATCTTCCTTAGATTTCTGATTTGCCTGATTTTTCCTGGCTTTTGTAGGGTCCCCTTCAGAATCACTGCCCTCGTTTTCAGCTGCTCGTCCACGTCCTCTACGGTTTCTGTGTCTGCGATGCCCAGCTCTCCTTGTCCCATCTTCCTCATCCTCATCCTGCTCACCACCATGCCTGGCTCTCCCTCTGGCATGTCCCCTTCTGGTTCTTGGTGTTGCTCTCTTCACCTTCTTACCTGTGATGGAGAAAAAACAAAAAACATGTGAGAGAAGGCAGTATGTTGAGAATGAGACCTTTCCTCCTCCTTCACTCATACAGATAATCAGAAAACACCTGAGTGTGTCCTCAAGGTAACCCATGCTACTGACCTGTTCCTTGGACATCATCTTCATTCTCAGCTGCACTGCTTTCTTCATTGTCAACTTCATGGCCATCTGTGGAGCGAAAACCGAGGACAGTACACATGAAGAGCAGATCCATTGTTAAGTGTGCAGGAGTTTTAAGAAATCTTGGCAATTACTGCATTATATTCTCTTAAGCCCTTTAACAAATGCAGCTTTTTGGATACAGCAAATAGATTTCAAGAGATAAGATGAAGATAGGAAAAATAGTTATGCTTTACTTTAGCCCTTAAATGAGTAAGCCCCAAAATGATGCCATGAATTCTCTCTCTTAAGAGAAATATGTAGGAGAGGAGGACACACCCTCGAAAAATAATAATTAATTGATAGTAATATGCTACAATTTGAGGGTTCTGAGAGATTTTCTTAAGCATGCAAAAGATAAGGATTTGCCGGAGATTAAAGAAGATTAAAAGAATAATTTTCTGACTTCTTTGACTGAGGGCATGAAGCTTCATAGCAGCAGCATGACTGTAGAATGCAGTCCCAGAAGAAAGGGGAGATGTACTCTCAAATCCAACAACCAAAGCTTAAAATGTTGTGTCAAAAATTGACCCAGGTCGCTCATATGCTGTAGCACAGTCCTCTTTTACCACACAGGAAATTATAAAACATAAGAGTCTCTAGAGCAAGACATTAGTGCAGAAGCAAGTTTCTACTCAAGAAAATCTTTGGTTTGGGATCAATATCTTGTTTAAGTGTTTCAGTCTTGGTAAGTTCAGTAACATATGTTGTCTCTGCTACTTGTCAATAATCTGGTAGGTCCGATTCATTTGTCTGGTGTACTTGGAAACAGGAATCATACACACACGTTATGTAAATCACAGTATAAAATTAATGCATTTTCTGCAAATATTTCTGTGAAAATATGATTTAATGGGTCACTCCTGAAAGTGCTACTGGTCTGAAACAGCAATGTTTTTTCAGAATCAATCCCATTAACACCTGAGAAGCAAGGATATAATGCAAATGATGAATGGGTCCACTAGGAGAGGAGTGTTGCTGAATCTTGTTCTTGTTATCAAGGAAGGACTGGTTGAAGAACTAAATATTGAAGGTAGACTTGGCTGCAGTACGCACAAGATGGTGGAGTTCAGGATCTTACATGGCAGGAAGAGAACCTCAAGTAGGACTGCAACCTTGGACCTTGGTAGGGTCGATTTTAGCCTCTTCAAGCAATTACTGTGGGAAATCTGATGGGACAGGGTATTGGAAGGAAAAGGAGCCCAAGCAAGTTGGTCCATATTCAAAGACCTCTTCTTACAAGCTCAAGATCAGAGCATCCCAATGAGGAAAAAATCAAGAAGGGGAGCCAGGAGACCTGTATGGATAAACAGAAGACTGCTGGGTAAACTTAAGTAAGAAGAGCGTTTACAGGTCATGGAAGGAGAGGATGGCCACTTGGGAGGAATATAAGAATATTTTCCAAGCATGTAGGGTGGCAACTAAGAAAGCTAAGGCCTCCTTGGAGTTAAACCTTGCAAGGGAGGTTCAGGATAACAGGAAGAGTTTCTTCAAATATATAGCGAACAAAACTAATATTAGAGGCAGTGTGGGTCCACTAACGAATGAGGAAGGTGCCCTGGTGACTGAGAACCATCTTAATACAGGGAGGAACTTTTTCACTGTGAAAATTAATGAGAAGACCAAGGGATATTACCATGAATAGAAATATGCAGCTGTCATTCCATTCCTAAGTATCAAGTATGTTCCAGATGTATGTTATCTAATTTCCCCTCTGTACAGACAGGTCAGGTGGTATGGCATTATCATCTTACAGTTCCTTTTTTTGAGGCAATAAAGTAGCTACTGTTATCTTCCTTTTTACTCTATATCCTGCCTTTTTCTATCTATTTCCTATGTCCCTACTTCCTCTTACAAATTTTATTAAACCACTAGTGATTTATTGAAAATTTGTACACAGATTGATTTATCTAGGGACTGTTCTAGCTGACCATCAGGTTTAACTTCTTAGCTTTACTTAGCATCAAAGAAAAGCAGTAAAATGTGTAATGCTGCAAACAAGTAGGAATCTAGTATCTTGTTTCACTGTGTGCAATAATGAGCAATTGGTTATTATCCAGAATTTGATGACAGGCATTTTGAAACTGTGATATATATAGGGAGTCTAAGTTTCCTCCACAAAATATTTCATACAGTAACATGTTTTTATCGTTTCCACAACATATGCACGATAATTATTGTGCAAAAGACTATGAAAAAAATGTTATCATTCAATATCATCCAGTGGAACATGAAAATAAATGCTTCTTTGTTCTGTTCGGCATTTGCCTTCTGCTGCTGACAGTAACAGGATCTCCACTTGACAAAGATCATTACATTGCTATTGAAAGCTTTTGAAGATGAAGACAGACATTTCTAAAGAGATATTTTGCATGCAACAACAAGCCATGGTCTTTTGTTGCAACTAATGCTTGTGCTGATCTCTTCCAGCCAATCAGAAGTTGCCAGGGAAGCATGTAAATGATGCAAGACCAGACTCACTGCAGATCCCAATAAGGACATGCAACAAGCAAACAGCTGGAGGTTTATCATACACCTTAGCAGTGACAATGTTGACATCAAACTGGCATAATAGTGAAAGTGCCAATGGACTATGCAACACAGAGGATTAAGCAGGGTAGAAGTTAACGGTGTTAATTAATTCTAATAGCATACAGGTAACAAGTCTGAGTCCCACATTTCTGGTAAAATAAGATGTTAAACTAATTAAAAAAATTCAATCTCCTCAAAGAAATTAATGGAAACTATACAAGAGGGCACAGTATCTGAATAGTCACCCCTGCACGTTTATGCCTGGTTTTTTTTCTAAATGCTCAGCCAAAAAATAAACAGTTTCTAAAACATTTAAGAAAAAGGGTAAAATCAAAGAGCTGTCTGAATTGCCACAAAAGAAGCTTAGAAAAAAAAAAAAAAAATGAAACAGTGATTACATGGAATCATGCAGCTAGAAGAGTAGTTGGTGCTACAGACATATCCAACATGCACAAGCGCAGCTCCAAAAATTTAAAATTATAGCTCCAAACTGAACATCAGAAATACTCCTGCCTCAACAGATCCATGCTCATATAGAGATGAAATATGTTAATATGCAGAATGCTAGAGGTTTGTCCTTCTCCATCTGGTGTATCCATAGATATTTCGGGCCTTGGGGGTATGATGCAGAAAGCTTTGTATTATAACTCATTTTTAAAAGAAGCTGGAAGCCAAGGAGCACTCTCCAACCCTCCTGTTTCCTTGCACTCTCTGTCATGAGTTGTGTTACTAGAATCAAGGTTGAGGATCAGGATAGAACTAAAAGTTATTCACTTTTGTCAGCTCTGGTAGTAGTTGGTGCTCTTTGGGAGAAACAAAAGCACTGAAGAGAGGGGATGAAGGTGCTTTGCCACCCCTGAGGTCTGTCCTTAACAGAGAATATGCATTCATAGACACCCCACCCCACACAGAGAGCACAGCTATCCCTGCAGACCTGTAAATTCAGACGACTGTCTTTTTGTGTTTGGGGGCTTTTCACATGTTGTTAAAACACCAGTGATGCTAGTTGGTTGGGTATGTGAGTAATAAGAGACATATATAATCATTACTGTAATATATTATTCATAATTATTTATTATTAATAAAAATAATAATTGTTCTATTTCAGGTCATTAACTCTGTAATACTTTTTAAAAAGGAAAGCAAGAGGCAAAGCAGCTCTTAAGTCAGCACTTTAGCTGCTTGCGGCCAACCACATCTCCCTGAATTATTGGAGAAGCGTTTAGTGATTCACAAATTACATTTCATGGTGACACTAAATCTCAATGCAGTTTAGCACTAAATTTAAATGCTCTTCTGTGAACCACAACACAGTGAAACAGTATGCATTCCTCAGGCCCTGTATTATGATCTTATAGGAAAACTGAATAGCATTTTTAATGTTCTGCTTCATTAAAATAGAAATGAATAGTTGTTGAT
>VXBZ01012332.1:27611-44987 GCA_013399135.1 Heliornis fulica
GGAGGCGCTGGCCCCCTTGCACCCGGCGTTGTAATAAGCATACCTGCTTTATAACCTTTCACAGGTTGTGAAGTTTGATTCTGCAAGTCAGGCTCTGAACAGTTCAATTTTGATATTGCACACAAAGCTCATTTCTTTGACTGTTGTTTCTAACAATGAATGGATGCTAGCCTGCACAAAATGCATCACTCTACGTGTGAAAAAAAGAGAATGTGTGTGTGTGTGTNAACATGATAAATATTAGTTAATCTTGTCAAATAAGTGTCCCTAAGGAACTACATAAAGGATGTGCAAAGTTCCTCCTAAGGACTACAGTGTTAGCATTCTGCGTGCATTGTGGTTCCTCCCGGAAACAACTTATCTCTGAGAAAGGAGTGACAAAGGGAGAGGGAGAAAGAAAGGAGGGCACCTCGAGTCGCCAGAGACAGCTCCTGGCTTTGTTAGCAAGACAAAAGCTTGAGCTCACCAAAAGGGCATGTAATGAAGAGGTGTAAATAAAGTAAACGACCATCAATTATCATTGAGGTCCACCAAGAAACTACAATGTGCGTGGAGGTGTGGGTGATAATGAGCTCCCATTATGGAAAAACTAATACTTTATTGGAAACCCTAGGAATATGCATATACATCTTGTATATAAACTGTGTAACTAACCCTGCACGTTGTGAGGAGTGATCTCCTGTGCACCCAGCACTGCAATAAAGAATACCCGCTTCATAGTCACCAAAGCTATTGAGTTTTGACATCAGCTTCTAATCGTATCAATTCTGGTACAAAGAAGAGAAATACAAACTCAGAGACAAGCAGGTGGACAGGAGTAAATAAGTATTTTCAAATATAATGACCTTGCCATTCACATGGAACCTTGTCTTAAATAAAGTTCAGTTTCCCTCTAAAATTCAGTGACATGAATTTATTTACCTGTACTATCCCTCTTAATCTATGACTCCATTACTTCACCACAACATTTGAAGATTTCTGTTCAAGTACATAAAGAAATATATGGAATAAGCAAGAGGAGTTAAAAGCTTTGTTCAAGTCACAGAGCTACAATATCATTGGCAGAAGCAAAATTTGATGGGATGAGTCCTGTGACTGGGATGTCCTGATAGTTACAGGCTCTTGAGAAGTGATAGGCAGGGCAGTCAAGGTGGGGTAAGTCTCTATGTAAGGGAGGGGTTGTGTTGTATGATATTTACAGCTGATGATGACATAGTTGAGAACTTCTGGGTAAAGATGACAGGGAAAGCAAACAAAGCAAATGTTGTGGGAGTCTGCTATTGATGACCCAGACAGGACATTAACACCAGTGAATTATTTTGCAAGGAATTAAGGCATATCTCTAGATCAATTGTCTTTGTCCTTATGGGTGATTTTAGCTTCCCAGACATCACCTGGGAAGCCACACAGCAGACACAGGCCCAGGAAATTTCTGAAATGCATTGAAAATAACTTATTGATGCAGGTACTTAGGAATGTACTTAGGAAAGGAGCCTTTCTAGATGTATTATTTGTAAACAAAGAGGGAAACGTGGGCAAAGTGTTGACTGGGGGTTGAGGACTACAGAGATACTGTTCACCACAGTAGGAAGAAAATGCAAGTTTCTGTCCCAAGATACCTTCAAAGGCAGCAAAAAATATGAGAGGAAAGAAGCATGCAAGTGAAGAACTAGGATATGTAGGTGTTTGTCTGAGGACAAACATGAAGGCGTTGTAGATCTAGCAGCTGGTGCAGGTCTCTGGGAGTCTGGATGCAGTGGGTGATACAAGGGTCCTCCTTGGAGCGTGTGGTGAAGAACTTACCTTGGATAAATCTTGGATAAAGTAACCCAACCCACCAAAGCTGGTAGTGAAAGCTATTATGAAGGAGATAATATGAAAGAAGTGCTTGCAAGAAAAGTGTGACTGTACATGAAATAGAAACAGTTCCAGTAGCTGGCACTCAAGAATATGTAACACTTTTCCTGGGATTGCCAAGGGCAGATAAAACTTGCTGTTGTATATGCTTATGCGTGGCCATGCACTGGTCTTTACACGCAGAAGGAAACTTGAATCTCTTAGGGAAGTTGGAAATGCAGGTGGAGGAACTAGACATCTCTATATCAGTCTATATGAGTTTGTTTCTGGAGGCCTCCATAGTCCCCAAGGTGCTGGAAGGACCTTGTGGCCTCCAGCCTGAATCACCAAAGTTTCACTGTCCAGCTAGGTAAGCTGCAGAAGTGAGATAGTCAAAGCCAATGTGCAGATCGGAGCAGGTGTTAACAGAGAAAAGTGGTTTAGAAAAATAACCAATGGAAGATAGCTGTGCATTGAGTGCACAGACTGTTCTTGTCTTCTGCCAGGATCTAGTTATTTGTAGCACTGCTTTGAACAGTGTTCTTTCTCCAACAGGAATGAGTTCAAAATTACAGCTCACCATATTTTTTCTCCCTTTGGGCAGCAGTGGTTGGGCTGTGGGAACAGAAGTGAGGCACTGCAGCATGCAATGCTTGGCTACATACCTACCTGGAGGTGGAGAGGTAGCCCTGAAGCAGCCCTCATCTTCACCGAATCTTTCCAATGAGGACCAATAACTTACGTGAAGAAAATTACACAAAAATTCTCATGAAATCCAAATATTTCTTTAGTTTTGTGCTTCATGAAGCAGCTAAAAAAAAAAAAATTGTGAGCATGTCAGTTTCCCTGTTAATATCATGTTTCTTCCATAAAGTCTGTTATAAAATAATTCATGTCTTGTCCTTTTTATTCTTTTTTTTAAGGATGAAGTCTTGTTGAAGTCTTAAATTTCCTTTAAATTTTCTTCTTGTTCTAATTATGAAGAATATTTTTCCATTGCCTTCATGTAAAAAAAAACACATTAGTTTAAGATGGGGAACTTGAGTGGTGTGGACACAAGGTGTTTTTCCAGAAAGGTTCTGCAAGTGAAGCAGTTTTAACTGTTCTCACTTTTAATACAGAGGAGAATTGGATTTATTTTAATGAGTCATTGTTTGGAACAGGGTCAAAATCACAAAGGACCTTTTTTGCAGTGGGATCTGAGCACATTTCTGTTTCTAATGGAATCACGGACAAATTCTTTAGAAGTTGTTTTGAATATCTTCATAGATGCAGGTTTCACTTGACCCTTCTGCAGAACATCATTGCAGACTGAAGGAACATAACCAAGAGGGTCTGCCTCTGACATAAAAACCACAGCAGCAACCTGTTTCACATGGTCATCTCTGGAAAGGTTTTGTTCCCTAGCAGAGGCTGGGCTGTCATTGGGGTGATACAGACTGGGTGATGGCTATAAATAAAAACATCTGTGTCCAACCAAAGGTTCATCAAAGTTCAATCATGTTTTACGATGTACCAGAGTCTTTCCTTTGTCGTAATTTACTTTGCCAAGTAAATGGGGGTACAGTTTTTCCAATTATGCACAAACCTAAAGACCCACAACATGATGAAAATATGAAATTACCAGAAAATAGTCATTTTCCCCAAAGAACCAGTGTGTCAACACCTATGTCTGCGTATGGAGGAACTCACTTATACAGTTAAAAAACTGGTCACTTTCTTATGTCTATTTCTGGGGAGCAGTTGCATTTCAGATTTCATATCCTCCATATTAAAAGCTGACATAAGAAGTGTAAAATTTAAAAACACCTTGGTTCACTATTCAAACTCAGCAGTAATGGTGAAGGACAAAAGTCATGAACTGGTGTCTTTTTATTCTTTTTCTTAACTGAACAAGTCCCTTCATCACCGACGAAACATTAAATATTATGAGAACAGATAAATTTACAAGATCTCCAAATCTTCAAGCCAGTCCAGAAAAATTAGGGCCTTACCTTTATTATGTTAGTATTTTCTTATCCTATTCAGGCAAGATCAGGAATCCAAATAAAACTAAAGAGCCATCATTTGTTTTGGAGCCCAGAAGATAAATTTCTTTGATTCAAGTTCAGCATAGACATGAATTATTTTGTATTTACTCCTACTTTGTCCTCCATCTCCGCTTTTTAACTAGTAGCCAACAATAACATTACTATTCTGACATTTTAATTTGAAGCTTCACATTATCCAGTATTTCTTCCTAAAATCATTGATACTCAGTTATCTGAACATAGCACCTCTTTCCAAAAATATCCCCCCACAACAAGCTTACAAATATGTTCTTAAAACTGTTAGTGGTGGAAAGTATCCATTGCTATTTAGACCTAGGATTTCAGAACAGTTGTGGCTTGCATGCATTTTTAATTGAGAGCACATTAAACTCTTAGCTCCCAAGAGTTTTGGATTTGTCCAAGTTAGTAATTTTGTGCTTTTTTTGTTTTTGAAAGAGCACAACCATTGTAAAACATGTTTCAGACTCATTACTAGTTTGTGAAATTATCCTATTTACATTAATTAACTACATTGATCAGTGCTAGCTATAAAATGCCCACATGTGCTACTGTTTACTTAGTGCCCCATGATTTAAAAATAGAAGTCATCCTTCCTAATTTTAACCACACTGATCTATCATGTGAGAGTTGTGCCACTCTGGTAGATGATGCCAAGTCTAGCTAGGTTACTCATTGCCTCGTGAGCTAAGAAAACATTGTACTGGACTATCAGTGCCCTCCCAAAGACCTCAGCTAAATAAATTTTTGGTGAGCAAAGGTTATAGTGGTCTTCTAAGGGCAGTTTTCATGGCAGAGGCATGTGTGGGAGGAAATAAAATCCTCTAGACACCTTTTGTTTGTCCCAAGACAGAACATACAGCACAAAGAAAGAGATTCACTAAAATGAATACCCAGTGAGATTCACAAAGGATGTTTATGTAGTTGGGCACCTAACACCCATTGGAGCTAGTCACTTAGAGGCGGTTCCAAATGACTTCTTCGTTGGAGCACCCAAACACTGAGCCACACCAAATCAGTGAGTTCTCATGAAAGCACTGGTGCTAACAATTAATATCATGCTCCATGATGAGTCACAGGTTCTAAAATGTGTGTGGGAACACATGTTGCAAAGGGAGAGACTGCCTGTGGAAACCATTCCACCTACGTTTTGTATTGTAATTTCCTTCTAAGTCATGAAATTCCTAAAAATGCGCAACTGTACATGTGTGACATGCTAAAAGCATACACAAAAGTTCTGAGTTAAACTGTTTCTCTTTGACAAAGTCCAACCCCTATTGATGATAGATTCCCCCTCCCCAGAAATGTCATTATTCCTTGTCTACATAGGAGCTTTTTAGAAGAGTGAGCAAGAGAGCAATATTTTTAAAAATCACCAGGAAAATCAAGATCCTCTGCCATTTTTGTCATCTTCTAAAATACTCCCAGGGCATTTTTGAAAGTAACTCTCCATTATTTTGATGGTTTGTTATTTCAAATAATTTGTGTACTTTTTCATCCATATTTTCTATATCAGACCAAAGGTCCATCCTGCCTGTAACAGTAGTCACAAGCACAAGCTATGGAAAGCAGGCATCTACGACTCTTCCCTAGTGCCTCCCTCCCAGCTGCTAGACAAGTTCAATTCACAGACCTCCTGAGCCCTATGTGGTTTCTGTGCACCAGCTAGCCCTCAAGGGGGCTTTGTGTGGATTTGCCCCTCAGCTTGTGTAATATTTTGTCACCCTTCCATGCCTTGACTCCTATCAGCACAACGAACCAGCACCTCTACTTGAATCTAGCCCCACTTTTGATTCCACCTAACACTCGTATTGGATAAGACTACAAACAAACGAGCCTGCCTTGCACTCGTGATTTGATACATCCCTCAGGACAAGCCCATGTCAGACGGGTACCTCAGAAGTGGCCAGCCTCTGCCAAGTCCTGCCACGTGACGTGGCATGCACGGGCCAGCTGAAGGTTTGCCATGGAGTTGCCACAGAGCTCAGTGGCAACACAGGCACAGCAGGGTAGTTTACTGTCCTCTTCAAAAACATTAGCTTTCCAAAAGTCTTGTTTTCTAAGCAAATTATTTAATTTGCACATAGAAATGATAAGAGCCAGATAATAGCCATCAGCATAGCTGTGAAAGAGGTTCAAACACTTTATTTTGGAAGTGTCAATTTGAGATAATTTTGTGTGCTGTTTAGTGAATCAGCAAAATTACTTCATATCAGAAGAAACATTCTAAATCTAGACCTTTGATGGGACTGGTACCACTGGCACAGTGGTATGGTCTGAGAGGAAAGGAATTACTGCAAGTTTTTCCTGAAGCAGTGACAGTGAGTTCCTGTGGGGACACACTAGGATAAGTCACCAGAGATGACTATGGAAAAGTGAAGAAGGGGTGTTGTGGACCTTTGAGATCTCTGTACAGAGGCAGTATGATTCCCTGAGTAAAAGCCACATGTTGCCACAGGGAAGGAAGAGACTGGATCTTGTTTGTTTGCTTGCTTGTTTATTCAATCCTGCTCCTTTTTTTCTTTCACCAAGTGCTAAAAAAGAGAAGAAAAATCCCAGCATCTACTAAGCCTGATTAACAATGTTCTTTTCTTCTACGAGGGATGAGGGGGAGTTTGAGTTTTACATGCCAAAAAAAATGACTAAAGCAATCTGCTTCACACCATAACGTTCATGTGTGCTGGCAATGTGATTTTTCAAAGCTCTCTTCTAGCACACCAAGTGTACACTGGAAAAACTCTTGCTGCCAGGGCCTCTGTCTACAGTTAGGTAAGCATTTTATGAAGTCTTATTGACTCCAAGGAGTTGGACAGCTGTCCTCAGCTGAGAGACACCGGATGGGGTCAGGGCTGAGCCCCTCCCACTCCTGCAGGACTGTATCCCAGCACTCCTGAGTATGATATAATGATGCTCATGCTATACATGCTGCACCATGGGGATAGAAATTAAATCCCTTACAGGGGTGTTGTACTGAAACACAGCCTCACCTTGTATCTCCTTTTGATCTTGCCTCTCTTCTTTTTCTACCCTGTACCACAAGGCTAAATTTTTTCCTACACTTTTCCCCCTTTCTTCAGTTCCTCTTTCCTTTCTCTACCTTGCAATAAGCAATTCCCCTGTCACAGAGGTCTGATCTGAATGTGTTTCTCCCCCAAGTCCAGTAAGTCTTGGTCATTTGTTTGTGTTCACCTGGCCAGTGTTTTCAGTGTAAGAGTCAGAAGGGACTATTTCTGTGTAACCATCAGAAGTCCACATGAGAAAGGAGGCAGAAGGCACTGGAATTGCTCAGAGCACTCGGGGATTGCCCAAAATCACTTTTTTCAGGCAGCCCCTATGGGATACCTGAATTCTTCAGGACAGAAAATTTATCCACTTTCTGTTTGCAGATCATGAAATCTTTCAAGACACAGTCCTGCAAGCAGAAAGTGGAACTGCACAGTTTTAAACAGAGTTCCTGTACCCTTTAAGCACATTCACCCATCCATAGTGTGATGGATCACGACTCACAATGTGGCAGCATGCACGAGATAGGTTTGCCTTCCTAAAGAAAACTATAGCTACTGACAGGGGTAATTAGGAAATATCATTTTGACGCAGGTCAAACAGAAGCAAAACAACTCCAGTAATTACTTTTTCCTTTTGAGGTCAGCCAGATTCCACCAACAGAGCAAAAACTGTGTAACTGCAGGAGCATGATGCCACTCCATCCCCTTCAGGGGCAGTCTTGGGAAACCAACAGCTACTCTTCAACTGGAAGAAGTTTAACAACACAACAAATCCTGTTGTGTTGTTAATTTAATAACATTAATGTTATTAAATTAATTAATGTGACCATTAATAATCCTGTTATTAATGGTCACAGACACCTGCCTTTCCTCTAATCCTCCTCCTCAGTCTGCCAGGACTTGCTGTGGAACACTGAGAGGAGGATGATGACAGCTGTCCCTACTCCCCACTCCTCAGATCCACACAGGGCAGCATGTCACAGATGCCAAACAGCTGCAAGGTGTGTCTTGAGTCCAAGAAGTCAGCTGCTAGCATCCTGTGACTTTCACATCCATCATCTCACATCACCTTCTTGTACTGCAGGCAGGGGAGAGAGAGAGGGGAAGTTATCTCTGGCACTCAGGCCAGAGAAAGCTCAGAAGACAGCGAGAGTAAAGCTGGTCTTAATCCATAGATTTTTCAAACCAACTTTTGGTGGGTGCAGTTCCATTATAATGACCTTTGTGCACTGTAGGTTGAAATCTGTTTCCTTTCCTGCTGTGTAGAAGGTAGGTAGGTAGCCCTGGGGACTTGGGGTTTGAAACTTTTCAAGCCTTCCAAAATAACTCACTGATGCCTATTTTAAGAAAGCACTTGTTGTCACTGCACAAGTATGTACACAAAACCAAGTTCCCTGGTTATTTGTATGCATGGATGCTGTACCTCTGTATTGCTGGACACCAGAAAACTATTCTTCTTGAATCTCTATCCTGTCATCACTCCAGTGTGTGCTGTACCACACATACAAAATCCTTGAGCCATCCCAGGAACTAACCCTATTCTCAAACAGACAGTAGTGTGTTCCTGTTTAATCAGTGCTGGGGTTTTCTGTTATAACTTCTTAAACCAAGTGTTCAACAATTCCACATTTCTTCAAGTCACTGTGGAAGAAGGAGGAGCCCAGTGTTCAAATTTGCATCAGAATTTCAAAACAAATATTGAACAATGTAAGAAATGACTCATTTATGTTATTACAGGGTTTTTCACTGATGCAGTTGGATGAAGTGAACAAAAATAGAAAGAGAAACACCAGCTGCTTTTGAACAGCTTTTTCGACCCAGTGAAAATAGGAGTGTCTGCTGAGTCACCTTTGAAGCTGTCATCAAAGTCACACCTCGCAGTATCTCCCAGCCAGTAAGAAACAGTCTTCTCCAACCAGACACTTCCCCTCTCTGCTCTGGATTACTCAAGAAACTTAATCAGATGCTTACAACACTGCAGCTGCAAAGTCTGACAGTCATATGTCCTCACAGAAAAAAAAAGGAAAAATAAATTAAAAAAAAAGCAAATTAAAATAAAATTAGCAGAGCAGAGAGATCCCACTGACTTTGACACTTTTTAAAATTCTCATTTCCGGGAGATGTTCTGAGTAAGGCTGCTGGGAGTGGTAAGCACAGTAATAAGGTAGTCACAGATATGTCAGGTTTCTTCATGACCTATTTTGAAAGATAAATCTCTTCCCCCAGAGCTCACATCAGATGATGTTTCCAATTAGTCTGCACATTAACTAAACGTTGGGGGAGAAGGGGTGTGTGTGTGTGGAGGGATAGGCATTCGAAGTGTCTGCTTTCAGTGCCGGTACTCAGGCTTTAAACACATTGCCTAGCAGCCCAAGCATTCCTGTTTATGAGTGATTGCAAAAGCAATATCCCAGTGCTCCTCACTAGAGCAGCTAGATACCTCTTTAAAAAGTGTGTCTGATTCTCCTTTCTATTACACCAGCTTCCCATCCACGTACTTCTGCTGATTTCCATCACGGCACTGCAAGGACTCTTCAACAAGAAAGCCAGCTCTGCGTTTTGGATGAACAGTGATAAAATCATGAACCATTTACAGACTTCTGTTACCTATTAATCCTGAGACAAGACACCACCTGGGTGTCCCCTCTTTGTATCAGGGGGTGGGCAGGAAGAAAAGGTGAAGGATGAATGCAGAGCTCCTACCAAAACAGTTGCTGAAATGAGGGGAAAGGCCAAGATGCTGTTATAGGTGACACAGACATGAAGAGTGCTCTGCTGAAGTCAATAACCTTGAGGTGATTTAGAGAAGCCAAAAAATAAGACCAGCTGAATTCAGCAAAATTTTGCAGGATTTGAGGATGCCGTGTGTACAGTTACATGTCCCTCGTTCCAATAAACCTGGTCCCACAGGACACGGACACCACAGGCAACCAGGGCTCATGTACTAGCTCTTGGTCTCAAGACAGCTGTGCCTGAAAAGTGTACGCTGTGAAAAGCCTGTTTTCAGCTCCCTGCTTTCTAAGTATTCATGGTGAATACGGTTGTGGTCATCTGATGTACCTTTCAGGTTTTGTGTCCAGTTTGGTGTGATCTTTTTAGAGCAGCAATTTTGATTTGGAGGCCTGCTACCATTTAATACCTGTTTTTAATAATGTCTGAAGAACCATATGGCTTTGATTTTATTCAGCAGATCTTCAGCTAAGTTAGGCAATCTCTCTGATAAGATAAAAGTGGGATTGTAGTTTCTAAAGTGCCCAACATTAGGGCACAAAACTCTTCAGTTAAAAATCTTCCTGAAGCCTTCTCATAATACTCTTAAAATACTGTTTTCACTGAGGTAAAGTCCTTAATACTTTGGCTGAAAGCTCAGATTTTGCACTATAGTGTTACTTATAAGAAAAGCCCACCTACACAATAGATTTAAAAAAAAAAAGTTTTTGTAAATCTGAGACCTGTACAATATTGCTGGCACATTGTTGTGGTGGGAAGTACTTTGTCCAGTTCTGGGGTCCCCAGTACAAAACAGACAGGGATCTCCTGGAGGCAGTCCAGTGGAGGCCACAAAGATGATTAAGGACCTGGAGCAACTCCCTTTTGAGGAAAGGATGAGTGAGCTGGGGCTGTTGAGCCTTGAGAATTGAAGACTTGAGAGGGGAAATCATCAATGTTTATAAATATTTGAAGTGTGGGAGACAAAGGAAGATGGCCAACCTCTTCTCAGTGGTCTGTGGGGACAGGACAAGGGGCAATGGTCACAAGTTGGCCCACAGGAGGTTCTGCACTGATGTGAGAAAGAACTTCTTCATGGTGAGGGTGACAGAACACTGGAACAGGCTGCCATGGGAGGTTGTGGAGTCTCCTTCTCTGGAGATATTCAAGACCTGTCTGGACACCTGCCTGTGTGACCTGTTCTAGGGAACCTGCTTTGGCAGGGGGATTGGACTCGATGATCTCTCGAGGTCCCTTCCAACCTTTACAATTCTGTGATCTGTGAAGGATATACATTGAAAGGTAGCAAAATGGCATGTGATACTCAGGTACAAGAGGCACACAGATATGCCCTAGAGACCATGTAGCTCTGAATCCACCTTATCCTTCAGACAGTTTCCACTTGTCCCTCAACAGCTCTGTGCAAAGAACTCACAGTGAGAACAGTGATTGGCATTCCAATCCTGGCAAAAAGGATATTAAGAGTTTCACATCATGCTATTTTCCTCCTTCCCATTCAATAAAAGCAAGAAAATATGGAAATCATCAAGCTGTATACTTTGCAGCTTTCCTTAGTAAGCATCTTTCACTGGTAAATGAGATTAGCATTCTGCTTCCCTTTCACTCACATCAGCCTCCTAAGGAAGCTATTTCTCTTACTAGTCAAAAAACTTCCTTTTTTGTGTCATATCCTTAAATAAAATATTCTACCTATACACTACTCATCCACCCACTGACTCAGGTATCACACACCAAAGCTGTACCTTCATTTTCTTGTTTTTACCAAGTCTGAGTTAACATAGGAAACATTATCCCCAAACCATAATATTGTTTGAAAACTGGTTATACCTGCAGCTATAAACCTCCAGTGTGTGAAAATACTCATACAAAAACTTGTCAAATTTCCCCAAAGTGTATTTCTATTTCACTGAAATCACAGTAATCATTAAAGCTTTATCTATTTTGTAACGCTGTCCATTCAAAGCACATTTTGCAAGGACACTGGCAGATTATGGAAGTGATGCACACCTAAGGAATACTGCATGATAATTCCAAGTCTCTATGCCACAAATGCACAAGACAAGCAAGGAAACCTTTCACACCCTCAGTGTATGCTTATTCTGTATTGAATTCCATCACCTCTTTCCTATCATCACCCCATTGCCAAAGCTTTAGCATAAAATGGCACCCAAACTATGCATTTCCTCTAAGTGTATTGAATAAATTAATTTTGTACAGAATGAAATAGGAGCAGACCATAGCAGACCATATGGCAAAAAAACAGTGCTGAATGATGAGCTACACATTTAGCCATTCTTTTAAACCAACAGAGAAGAACAGTTAGAAACAAAGGGCATTCTTGTGAGTTAGAAAGCACAGAAAAATTCCAATCTTTCATTGTAAAGAGCCATCTGAAATGCCTTTCTGTGCACGTAGCTTCCAGAAAGAACACCTTTGCACAGCAGGATCAACTCAGTCAGTGAACTGTCTTTCAATTGCTTTACAGAGTCTAAAATCACACATTCTTGTGAGGGTAAGAATCCCTCTCAAAACTCTGTCCATTCAGGCTTGTTCACAAAAACATTAGTGTGTCCCACCACTCCTTCCCTACCCCCAGGTATCAGGTTGGGGGGGTTTAGTACAGCCAGTTGCCACACTGCATGAATCCTGCTCAAATTCTAAAGTGATCAAGCCAGGGACAGAACAGAGACCTTGGCAATCCAGGCTGAAATCTGTCTCAAATAACTGTATACTGGGTTGTAAACAATTATGTATTATGTGTCTCTGGTTTAGCTAACAGAAATCCACACACATTTTTTGCAATCTGACAGAAAAGGTGGGCACCACTCAATGAAGTGTCTAACTCAAAAAAGGAGGAATTGCTGTTCACTGTGGGAACACATCTTTCTGGACCCTGTAATGTCACTAAGAGCTGCGGTAGGACTGCATCAACACCTCATCCCCACACACCCCTCCCTGTAGTTTCTATACAGTAAGTCATCAAGGTGAAAATTAATATGACACTGAGCTCCATTAATTCCTTAAAAACCTTTGCTGAACAGCTGCAGAGATGATAACTGAAGTCTAAGGCCAGGTTGCCATGGTGGGTAGAACATATGCAGACAGGAAGCAGAGTAAGAAGCTTTTCATTTGATCCTAGGACAACTTAGCAAATCCTTAGTTCCTGCTGTGTTTGGAGGTTTCACCATCTGCCAACACAGTATGGTTCTCAGGTGTCATTTCGAGGAAACTTCCCTGCATAGACCCCTTGTCATTTAGTCACAATGATTTCTGGTTATAACAACTGGAATTACTTAGCAATCCCAGTTATTAAAAATGTGGATGCAGATTTGTGTGTCTCAGCATGCAGCAAAAGGAGCAAAATATCTTCTCAAGGTATTGTACACATTGGTTGTGATGTGCAGTGATCTCACAATCAAATCTGAATAAATCAGGTCTAAATGTGATCCTGTATGACACCATGTTCCTGCCAAAATAGACTTACTAATCATGGAACAGAAGAATTCTTGGCAGGGTTTCAAAGGTTTCAGATAAATAAACTTCAGAGGTTTATTAGAATGAGACATTAAGTCATGGAAGGTGGAAAAAATCAAATAAAACAGCAGCACTAATCAGCTATGTTAATCATTCTTTCAGTAAGTTATGTGGCAGACCAAAAAGGCAAAGAGGATGTGGAAAAATGAATGTAGTACAGGACTTCTGGAAGAACAAGTCTCATTTTGTAGCTTACTAAGCATATATTACAGCATGTGCAACATTTTTTAGGCTTTGTTTTTCATTGGAAAGGCAAAAGCAAGTTGTGAAAATTATTACAGGATGTTAAGGTTTACCTCACAACAATAGTCTTCATTAATTGATGGAGAATAGCTACATTTTCTTCACGTTTCTATAGTAACTTCCACCCAGCAATCACAAAACAAATAATTAAATGAGTACATTGATATATAATTACAATGATTGAAATGCATCAGTATAATATCCTTTGTCTCCATCATGCTAGTCTGGAGCACTATTTTCCTATGCTTGTGGCACCAAGGAGAAACACCATTTTTCTTGGGCTAAATTAGCTTCAGAAGAACACAAATTACAAGCAAACAGGGGGAAGAATAAAAGATTCCCATGTAGGTAGGACTCTGCTCTCTCTGTCCTGCTTTCATGAACACAAAAATACACAGGTCTCTGTAAATAACATCTCCCTTCCAAAGTCCACATGGAAGATGTGGGACATACTAGGACAGGGTTTAGACAGGGCACTGTCGACTCCTTCTCATCAGAATGGTCTGCTGAAATCTTGTGAAAAGTGTCTGCTACCTTCAATGGTCAGACAAGAAAAAAGCTGACAAAGAAGAAATTACATGGCTATGTACGTTAAAACATTGATATTTATTATTTTAAGAGAAGCATGTTGAGCCTTTAGACAGTATCTGTACCCACTAGGTACTTTTACTGTATTTCACCAAGAGGAAATTATCCCAAATGACTGTATGAAATGGGCTGATACTGCATATAAACACCTTACTAAAGTATTGGTGCAAAATTTGGCTGCAGGAAAATTAACCAGCTGACAGACTTAAAAAAATCCCCAAACAATTTCTTTTGAAGTATCCCTGCTTCAGTTCTTCAACTGTACAGCCAACTTGCTTGTGAAACATTTTCTTTCTTTCTTCAAGTTTTTGTCCTAGATGTGTTCTCTAATCCAACCCACTGTGGCCTCACAAGCAGTTTGTATCTGAGATTTATGTAACTATTCTGAACTAAATCCATTCACAAGGGTTGGTCTGGGTACTCATTGCACACATGACAATGAATGGCAGAGTTAAGATTATTCAAATATACCAAGATAAAAATAAATGTTAGGTATAAAATCCCCTGACAACTCCACCACTGCTAAAATAATTACTCAGCAAGACACATTTTGAATTTCTTATGAAAACTACCTCTCATCAAATGACATTTTCCCCTTTGTTTCCAAAGACTATTTATTAAAATCTTCTGCTGTGCAAATGCAGTCATGATCAACTGGCTAAAGAACAATATTATTTGTTTCTATTGTTTACTTGGGGGCTGCAACCTGAGGTCTAAAAATTAGTACAAAACTTGAAATGTAATGTGATTACACACAACGAAAGAACTGCTTTCACAATCAATTCCAATCAACAGACTTGAAAATCATTCTGCATGTCTTCTGAAAATGTGGACGTGCCTTTCCAAGTGGCAAAACTGAATATCCTCCAGGATTTCAAGGAAATTACACTGAAAACCCAGATTGTTTTTTAAGCTCCAAAAAGGTGTAAAGTTACAAAGATTTTTAAGCTGCTTCTAAATATTACTTCTAAATATTCTAAATTATTACATTGGACATATTACCCATAATTTCTAGATGATCTATTATTTATTTATTCCACAAGAGAAGGAACTGTTAAAGAAAAGAGTGATGATGATAGTAGGACAGCAGTAAAGCAACAAGTAACATCTTAAATAGGAAAAAAGCTGTGCAACAGGCACTACAAATTGTGGGTTTGACCTCAATTACTGTCTTATCTACTGTTGGGAAACTGAACCTAATGTCATACTGCAAAGAAAAGAGTGCTTCTTAAAACCAGAAATCCAGAAAATGTAACAGTGTAAACTATTTGTTTTTCTATTTTCTGGCATCCAGTGAAATCATCTACAGAAATTAAAACTCCTTGCACCTTACACCTAATTTTTTCCCAAGATACAATCAGATAAAGAACTTTTAAGAAAAACCTCTCTAATAGTGATTAACTTCTGAGGGACAAACTTCTGAGATAAGGTTAACATGGAACAAAAATATGTGTAAAAATTATCCCTTCTTACTCTTCCATGAGGTAACGTGTTTGTGCAGTACTGTATTATGACTTGTTTTTTCCCCTCAATGTTTCGAGAAATATTTTAAAGTNTATTGGTAATAAAAGGCCATGCTTTGCCCAGAGAAATAGGCTGTAGAGTGGAAGTGCTGTGATTACAAGACATTGTCCTCCCTGTTCTCAATGAATCATCTTTATCTTACTCATCTTTACTCATACTTTAGTTACTGCCCCTTCTGGTGATAGTCTGTTTATCAGGGCCATTGAGCTATGCATCTGTTTATAACATTCAGAAGAAAGCAATAGCAATAGAAAGGGCCCCAAGGTCAAACTTTGAATGACTGGTTTGGGTGAATACTGAAACTATTGCTTCTGCTATTTGTTGTCCTTCCCAGACTCCCAGCAAACCCATCCTTGCATGTGATGATAAGTGGTTGACCAATAAAAATGTTAGTCTCCATGTGGACTTCTTACCTCCCTCTTTCCATCATTGTTCTAAGATTTCAAGGATGCAAATTATTAGCCTGCATTTGATCTATGAAAGCATTGTGTTGGCAAAAAACCTCATCATAAGCTAGAGTGTTTTCCTTCAGGTTTCATTCTCAGCTTGGATGAATGTGGCAAGGGCAAGTAAGTATGAATAAGCTGTCAGAAAAAAACACAGAAAACACACATCATATGGAGATAGTTCATACATGGAAGTCTCTTGTTTGGTGTATGTGACTCACAGATCCATGGAGGAAAGAAAAAATACAAATAAACTAAATATTCTGTAGTGTTAGACAGGCGTCCAACTGGCACATGGGAGTTTTAGATAGCAATAGGTTGTTTTCACCCTCTGCCAGCCATTACCAGTTGGAAAAGGGAATGCAGGAGCACTCCCTTGTCCATTTCAAAATTTTTTTCTCCAGCGCAGTGGCTTGAGTTGAGCTTCCTGTCTTTTCTCATGTGAATAACTCACAGCCCACAGGATCCCTTCTACTGACACAAGTTTGTGGATGGTAGCCATTGCTTGGTAGATGGAAGCGAAAAGCTGGTATCAATAATCTTGTCACATGGCAGAGAAATGTTCAGAAGTGGCCAGTCCCAGTTTTAGATAACACAGCACGTCTGCAAATGATGGACACCAGGAGGTTCTGGCCAGAGCACTCTACCTACCACAGATGTCAAGGGAAAACACTGACAGAAGGAAAAGGACCTCCCCAATAATACAAACCCGTTTCCTTCAGTTCTTCAGACTAGTCAAGTCCTTGAAAAAAGAATCTTAAAAGTAAGAGGTCATTATACTTCAGGGACCTCCAGAGAGTCACTTGTTATCAAATAAACCTTGTCAGACCACTACTATAAAGTACAACCATGTAAAAATATGAGCACACAGGGTTAGCAGTTACTGTTTTCTATTATTCGTTATTATGTAGCAGATAAAATAGCTGCAGTCCTCAAGACTGTGAATCCTGAACACTGAATTCACTGCTGAAAAGAAAAAGTCCTCCCCAGAGTAGGATATATTTGTAAGGTAACTCTGTCATTTAATAGCCAGAAGTCTTTGATGTAAAAAAGGTTCACTAAGCTACAAAGATATTATTATTTATCAGCATTTCAGTAGCACCACAGGTGAACATGCTACTCACAAAGGCTTCTTTAGGCAAGCACAGCATAAGCCACAAAATCCCTGCCCTGAGGAGACTACAGACTAAGCACATTTACTCTTGAAAACAATTGTGGTACACTACTGTTCTTTAAACAGCTTAAAATATGTGTATTTCACTAACCACTATCAATAACTGGCCTATTTGGCAGTCCTTTCTTATCCAGAATGCAAAAGACTTCACCGTCATGATATATAGCTTAATGATATAATGGAGTGCACAAAACCACAAATATTTTCACGTATATCTATTTCTCTTTTATGGTTCAAGCAGAACTAGT
>VXBZ01012332.1:45057-56657 GCA_013399135.1 Heliornis fulica
TTTGTTATATCTTAATAGTTCTAGCAGAATCTATGATTGAAATAAAAAAAAATTTTAAATGTTAGTCATAGATGCAACCAGCCAACCCAAGCATACCTTTCTGCAGTACTTTTGAAATAAGAAGTCCACCATGGCAAGATGCAGTGAAGACACTGCAATGATTCTACACTAAACTTGCAGGGTTTCTCATAGAAGCTTCATCTGGTTTTGGGGAGTGGTGATATGGCAGGAGAGAGCACTGGGATTTCAGTCAATAGCTCCTCAAACTGCAGTCCAGTGAGCTTTCCCTGTGTTGCTGCAAGGCAGGACTTTAAGTGAAAAGAAGTGATTATAAATTTTGTAATAGTTTGAGGATTCCCTTTCTCAAAACATTTCGTCTGTCATGGCTAAACAACTTAATGTGTGAGAAGCCACAGGGAATTAACAACTGCAAAACCTCAAAGGGAAAAGCAAATCCCACAGATATTTCAGGTAAGAAGACGTGATAATTACCCAAACAGATAAATTGAAGGCCTGTGAGAGTCAGAAACTCTTGCATTACTTGCTGTAGAGTCAAGCTCAGACACATAAGATTTACTCAGGCACACAAAAAGGTTGTCAGGAGAACAGGTGACTCCAGTGAATTTTTTTGAAAGAACATTTTTGTAGGAGAATAACACAGAATAAGAAAATGGAGTGTTTGGATGTTAATGTCTGTAACATCCCAACAAAAGGGGCTGTTCATATCAGGGTGATCCAAGCTGTTGACTATGGGAAAGCTTTTTATGTCTCAAGGAAAACAAAGGCCCAAAACTCTGAAGCCAAACTTCTTTAATAAACTCATCTCTAACTCTGATAGGCACCTATTTCCACTAGAGAAACAGTCACTCTTTCTTGGTTAGTATTTGGGAATAGATCTGTATAAAAATTTTTTTTAAAATAATTAAATAGTACATAATATCCTTATAGCACATCTGACATTTCTTAGTGCTTTCTGTTTGGACACTCTAAACTTTATAGGATAGATGCTTTATTTTAAGAAGAGGTGGTTATGATACTGAGATTTTTATCTGAAGGTGACTGAACTTGTTACAAATGTAATATGTGTTTCATAAGGTTCCCCTGAAATGTTTTACACAATTGACTGGTAAGACCCAGGTGACCACAAGATTGTATTCAGGAAATAACATGTATGATATTGCACAGGAAATTGATTAAGAACATTTTTTTCTTACAGTAGTGGCAATGGCCTGCTGGGTACTTTCCAAACACACCAGAAAAGTCTCTAGGTCATCATCTAAGAGGAAGACAAAATGACAGAGACAAAGGAAGTAGAACTGAAAAAGCTAATCGTTTTTGAAACAAATAAGATTCTCCACAAGGTAAAAAAATACAAACAAACAAAAAGAAAAAGCCCCAAGGACCCCAGTAGTGTGTTTGTTGGGTGTTGAAGACAGAATTATAAGTGGAAATAATAATGGTCTGTGGAGAAATTCATGTAGGCTATCAGAAAAGGCACATAAATGACTATGTGAGGAAGCTGGCAGTCACATAGAAATGGGTGGTTGCTTAGTGAAGTGGTGTGACATGAAAGACAAGGAATGTAGGGGAACACAGTTACAGAATGTGGAAACAAACACACACACACAAAAAGAACCCAACCAAAACCCCCACCAAACAATCCTATAATTTCAGGAAGGAGCAAGAAACTGAGCAAAGTAAAAGAAATCACACTGAAAAGAAAAACATCAAATCTAGCAGGCAGACCCTACATGTTAGTTTCTCCTGTGCCATTTTGCAGTCCTGTCCCACTAGTAACAGCAACAGTGAGAACATAAATGCAAATAATACATTACCAAAATTGTCCTAAAACTCTTTCTTATTCTCAGAGTATAAGAATCACCTTCAGATAGGGTACACAGATATGAGAAGAGGTGGATAGTATCATGGGAGGACTCAGAGAGGCCCATAGTCTGTGGAATAGCAAAGTAAGCAACTTGAAATTACTTTGTCTTTGTGACCCATGCAGACCATTTTTCCTGTGGCTTTGCTCCTCTCCCTTTACACCAAAGGGCATAAGTTTATGCCTAAACTAAAATAGTGGAAGTGCAGAAAAAAAAAAAAAAAGAAAAAAATTAACCACCCCCAAAGGAAACAACGTGCTGCAGGTCAGCATTGCTTGGCTTTTTGCATAACTGTGAAAGGACATCAGAGAAGATTGCACAAGTGAAATGGAGAGCAGCCACTCCTTGCTGATCACTGAACGCATGTAGCAAAGTGAACATGAAGGAAAAATGTGCTTCCAGTTTCTGTAACTGCATGTTACCACACCCATTGCCATAACAGTTCAAGAAGGTAAGTCCAGTCTTTCAGCTGCTTATGTTACCACAGAATTGCAGAATTGTAGGGGTTGGAAGGGACCTCATCATGACTGTGTGTGATTCTTTGACAAAGGAAAGACAGGATGCATGGAAAGTAATTCCTCTTGGGTTTGAAACAATTTTTTGTTGTTTTAATAAGGTCACAGTCAAGGTTATGATAAAAGAGATGCAAATGCACAGAAGATAAACATGAGAATCAATTCAAGAAGTTCAACAGATGACAAAGACGGGTGAAAGGATGAAGGAGTAAAGATCTGTGAGATGAAGTTTTTATGCACCCACAAGGGGGAAGACGAGCTGTCATAGGTGTAATCCCTTCCTACAGAAGAGATTAGGGTTACAAGTAATTGAACATCATACAGAAGAGGGGGAAAGTTTCAAACAAGTGTAACAATAAGATAAAAGAACAGGGAAACAATTTTGCAGTGATGGGTGTTAGAGAGGCTTGAAACAACCTCACTGTTCAGGCATGAGTATAATGAAGTCAGCAGGATAGTAGTCTGCCTTCCTTCCATAGGTCAAGACAATAGCTTAAGGCATAGAACATGGACTCTGAGTATGACCAACAGTCCTAGGACACCAGCAGGCAGATGGCATCAGAAAGCATGTCAGCCAGCAGTTGATTTAAAAAGCTATGGCAAGAAGGTGAGGTGTGACAACTCCTGAGCGGCATCCCAGAAAAAGGGACTTGTGCGCTGAGGTCCCCAGCCCTTGGATCACCTGTACACCTGGTCCGCATACAGTTTAGGACATCACTTTTACTACATCTATTCAAAGAGGAAAAGTTCTGAAGATGGTAAATACCCTACCACTGAGCTATGTTGATGGTTTACAAGTTTGATTTAATGGGGTACAGCTTTGCTTTTGCATTCAATACAAAACCTTTGGACTTAAGCAGACATCCAAAATATGTTTAGGATGTAAAGAACTACTTATACTGGTTGAAAATGACCTCTGAAAACACAAGATTTTGCTCCGGATGTATTAGAAAAGAAGTGCTCCAAATTTAAAAGTGGAAAGAGATGACTAAATATGTTTACTTGCAAATTTTATAATAGTTTTCAATGTAGGGAAAATGGTGCAAAAAATTGCTGCTGACTTAATGTTTTGATTTTCCACACCCTGTTGTTTCAGGGCTCAGTAAAGATCAGGAAAAAATAAAATAAATTAAAACAAAATCCAAAAAGTCTCTGTCCAATTTTCAAACCTCACAGGGATACAGCTGTAGTTTTATTGTGATTAAATTGGCTTTTACTTCATTCTAACTGGAACCTGTTCAAAGCTGGACTGATGACTTCACATCTGCAAAACCTATGTCAGTAGATACAGTCTGTCTGCAGATAGAATCATGAAACTACCATTATTCACATGAATTATCCCATTAACTTTACTGGGACAATTCATTTCCTGGGTTGATCTGTATTCTCAAGTGTTTGCAGAGTTGGTGTTTAAAATAGCTGTCAAGGGAGAAATAAATTACTAATGAATAATCAGCCTCAATACACCTTCTATGTTGCATGAGTCGAGCTGGGTTTAAATGTCAAGCCCTCCACTCCAGTTACAGATAAAGTCTCTCCAGGACTCTAACATGCAGAAGGACAGCCTGACATAGAAGGATGGGAAAGGGAGTGGGGGAGGATCCACCTCCTTGCAAAAAAAAGAAATAAAATTAACACAGATATTAGCCAGTGATTTAATGACATATTTTGTCGCCTGCACAGTAGTTTCCTTGTGCAATTACTTCCTATTATCATCTTTCTCCAGATTAATTTAATTGTAAAATTATAATGTTAAATGCCTGGAAGGTATACCTAACACCAGTATATACCTAACACCTAATACCAGTTCAGCATGGGATCAGTATGCATAGGAAACAGGAACATTTTCACACATGTACCTGCTCTTAGATTAATGGAAGACATAATCCACAGGCATTGGAGTTTACAGAAGAGTTGTTAAGAGTTTATTTCAAAACAGGAAAAGGTGGCAGCTTGATGGAAGGGTAGCACAGGAGTCATCACCACCTTAGTGACCCAGGTGACTTTGCTTACTTCCTTGCCTGCAATTTGTCCATTTAAATATCCTGTCATTGCAAGATTATTTTGCAACAGAGGGACCTTGGACCTGGCAAGAGAGTAAACACAGCTTGAACACACACATTTTCTGAATAACAGAACAGAATTCCTGTACATGAGTGAGGAGCATCTCACTGGAAACTCAAATCAATTACAACACACTTACACATGCCTTCCTTTGTCTCAAGAGATGCAATACTACTTGTTTGTCTGGCATCTAGCATTATCAAAAGCAAGCTATTGTTGCTGGGCCCAGGATTTAGCCACCCAGGCAGACATGACCCAAGCTATGTCACCCCATGTCTAGTGTGATAGGAATGCATCCCCAGCCAAACCTGAGAAGTCATTAGTGAGCTGCAGTTGGACTCCAGATTGGCTTCAGTGATCCAAACTAGAATAGTTTCATAACATCAGCACAGGTTAAAATATGAGGACTGACATGTTTGCCGGCAGCCCATGCTCAAAACCACAGCTATTAATCTGCATTTCCAAATCACATAGAAGTCTACACCATGTCCTAGTTCAGCTCCAAAGTATTGTTTTTTTTTGCATGCAGGTACATGAATTGTACACCCAGAATCATGTCCAATTTTATGATGTATATTTAATTCCTGGTGTATGTGTTTCTTATGGGGATCTTTGCTATTTCTAAAAGAGTTTAGCCTTTGTTGTTCCTGAAGAAGAAAAAAATCATAATGCTGTGAACACACAAAGCTTAAAGCTAGAACAAACTTTCAAAGAAGCCAAAGTATGTCACAGTCGCACAACTGCTTAGAGATCCTGCGATTTTTGAGTGCAAGGAGTCAACACTCCAGAGCTGGTACAACCACTTAGCTTACAAATCGCTGCACTATACTTCAGAAAGGAGAACAGCGAGTTCTTTAAAAGGTGGATTGTTTTTCCTCCTAGTATCAATGAGGCCCTGCACACCAAACTGTGCCCATGTTTGACATACTAAGGACTTTATGTAAGTGTTTCTTGGCAGACATGAACTAACTGCGGAAAACAGTCACATCTGTAAAAGTGCACTAATTTGGCCAGCTTGTTGTTTCATTTCTGTATACAATGTGCTCACTGATGGAATACAGATCATAAGAATTAGAGCTAGAAAAGATCTATCAGCTCATCTATCCTTCTACAACCAGACCAGGCTTATTCCCTGACATGGATTTAGCCCTGCTTTAAGTCCTTTATAAAAGGTTTTACAGAGGCTTCCACCAATTCTTTGCCTCCCAAACAGGAAAACCTTCCTTAACGTGCAGATCTTGCCTCCTTTCGTGGCATTACCTCCTTGGCATGCCCTTGGCAAATTTTCTACATATTTAAGTCTCTTTTCATTTGTTTCTACTTCTGCCACATCACTCCTATTACATGACACAATGAAAGAGTAGATTTGCAAAATTGGCAGTTTTTAGCATCCTCAAAAATTCTCAAAGCAGCTGTACACAGAACACCATGGCTGCTGGGGTGGATAGTGAGCAGTTATTAAAAGGAAAAGCAAAACTACACAAAAGACAGACTTCTGCTAGTGGAGGCATGACTGAACTGTTAATGGAGAGAAATCAGGTTTTCCTGGACATTGCTACATCTCATGCAGTCTGTTTATGATACAGTAATAAGAATCTACAAAGAAAATACTGCAAGTAAAAATTCAAGGCTTTGTCTCACTGTTTTAGCCTTCCTGTAATGAAAATGGAAAGATTTCTCTAACTGGGCAATTCTGCATTCTTAAAATGTCATGTTAATCCATGGGTAATTTTATATGTTGGTTACAAGTACACGGGCAGCTTCCTGATGTAATCTTTCTGTATAATATAATTTTTATTACAATTTCTGTCTATTCTTCAGACTGATGTTGCAGGTCCTGCAATAAATATCCAATTTTAGAGTGTGCCAGTTGCTCAGCATGACAGAAACCTTGTTTTAGAGACCAGATAGAGTCTAGGCAGTGTAGCTGCATTCACTACCTTTCTGCCCACACTCCTTTCCTCCCACTACAAAGGAGACAAACCCATAGAAATTGAAAGCACTTGTGTGGTTTGTGATTAGCCCTGAGGTGATTCAGCATTTGATTTAACTGAAATCTGCAGTTGCCTCTATCCTCTTTCTTCTTGGAAAAAATTGCCCTATATGGCACGCAGGAAGGTGAGAAAAAGAAGATACTTGCTCCTCTAGTAGTTATCTCCTGAATTACATGGTGGCCACAGGGGGAGGCTCAGAATGGTGGTTTATCATCTTCTGACAGTGTCAGATCACAGCACACTCACTAGTGCCAGGCAGCAGTCTGAGCATATACCTCATTTTGCTGTTACGGACTGTAAGGCTTGAAAGCAGTGGTGAGCACTCAAAGCTTATTTTAATGGGTTAACAGCACATAGTACAGGGTCACGCAGAATCAGGAAGAAGTACATAATGGGAAAGCCATTTCAGCTCACCAATCTTATGGTAGCTTGTTCCTTAAAATATATTTTCTAGATTGTGGCTCCCTACTCCCTACGTACTTTGAAGTGTTACATCCAACCTGTTCTCAGTACCAAAGCTTTGGCCATACAGCAGTCATCACAAGTACAGAGCAGTGCCAGGAATTACGTTTTATGAGGGATTTTCACTTCTTATCCCTTTGTACAGCCAATAACCCACAATTTCAAAATTCTTCAGGAAGGAAAATCCAAGACCTGAAGAGAAAACAGAAATGTTGGAATGGTCAAAACATCTTAAAATTATCCTGTATTAATATATTTCAACTGTTATATTGCATTATATACACTGTAAGGTATATTGTACACATACCTGAAGAGTTATTTACTAAACGCTGTGGAGTTTTCAGTTTAAGTATTGATTGCATAATCTTTGTATGGTTCAAATATTTTCCTGTTCACTTTTTTTTTTTTAAGAAAAGTTTGAGCTGGCAAAAGTCTTGATTTCCTCAGAATTTTTACATTTACATGCTTTTACTGTACATTTACCAACAGGGAGCCTGTCAGAAATGCAGTCTTTCAGATTTCATTTTTGTTTTCTTCAGCCATAGTAAACACTATAGTAAATGATATATGGTAAACATGTTCCTATTTTGTTCCTTTCTCATTTACATACCAAAGTATGTACAGTGCTCGCACCTGAGTGAACTCCAACATGTTCCAAATGTAAGTGTAAATATTTTCCAATCCAGCACATGCATAAACGACCTCCTTAAAATAAATTTTATTCAAGAGAGAGAGAAACTAATTGTGTTCTACTTTAAAAGCAAGGAAGATGTTTGGGAAGGAGTTTTCTAATCAGTTCTGAATGGAAGGAAAGGGAATGATCTGCTGTCATTTAAAAGACACTTGTGGAAAAATATCTAATTTTATAGTTCCACTTAGACTTATCACGATTCTAAGTACTAAGCAAAACTTAAACTTTAATAACAGTTCCCCGAGGGTCTGTCACAACTGCCAACATTCACAGAACTACCTTACTGTAAGAAAAACTTAGGATTAGCATGGAGTCACACAGTGCTGATGTGGTAGGTTAGACTTCACCTTTGTTTATACTTATGGTATTATTTTTAAGAATCTAAGCAAATCATATGATCCTGAGAGAATGGAGAGAGGTTATAATAGCCTTGGAGAAGAAAAATTGCCCAGGTTGAGTTTTTTTCTCACACTGTCAGTTCAAGGAAGGACAGTAAAGGGCCCTGAACATTGAAAATGTATTCAGATTTAAATAAACGGACAAGTATTTTTGCAATCAAAGCTAAAATTGCTTACAAAGCAGATATTGGAATTTTCTAATACCTGTATTTTTTCCTCTACTTCTTCAGTGGAGCCACTCAGTGCAAATCCTAATTTTTATACCTACTCCCTCTTATAGATAGATGGGGAAGGTGTCCTTTATATTTTGCAAAATTAAATAACAAGGCATCAGCATACAACATAGATTACAGAAAGCTTTGTGGCAAAACACTGCAGAACAAAGCTTTAAAGCTTGGGCTGCCAAACTGCACCAACATAATTGGCATGTACACCCCATGAACATGTAAAGTTGATAATTGTATGTCATCATTATTTTAATCATTTGTATTCTGGTAATGATGACAATGTGCTTGGCTTGCTCTCCCCACACACAGAGAAAAGACAGTTTGAACACAGGCATGTAGACTTCATTCATGCAGTTTGGGAGAGGATTGAAATTGTTGCCTTAAGTAATGTATATACAGCAAATAAGTAAGCAGCAGCTGTAAGACAAAAAGTAGTTCTATCCCACAATGGTCAATTCAGCAAATGTGACTTCTCCTTATTAAGTTTTGGTTTTCGTTATAAAGAAAGATGGACAATGAAATGAAGACAAGAAAATTGTAAGCAGAGGAAAGGACTTTGCTCACAGTTGTTACTCTTATCTCAGCATTAGCCCTACCATACTGGTTCAGAGTGGCAGCCTGGTTTTATTTCCAAGCACTTAAATTACCAATTTCCTCACAGAGCTGGTGAGGAAAAAAGATGGTGACATTTTTGCAACATTAATGAAGTAGCAAAGTAAGAAGCAAGGTAAATGTGTATTTTCCAGATACATGCTGACAGGCTTTCTGAATTAGTGATAAGGGAATTTTCAGTCTCTTGGCTCAGCAGGATCTCTGAGTACTGTGATGGAGTTTGGTGAGACTGGCAGCTCAGCCTCCATAACATGACATACCCCTAACTCTGGTCTGGGGCATCTCATGGTGATATAAAAATCTTGCCATTCTGTAGTTAGGCCATAACTTGGAACAGAACTGGGAAGATAATATAACTTCTATTCAGTGTAACTAGATTGTGATTGGTAGTTAATTCTAGGTAGGTTTTTTTTTCCAAATATGATAGTAATAATGCTGTTAGACTTCACCATCTTATAGCTGGACCCTTGACACAAAAAGGCAGGAGTACTCACAGATTGTTGAATTTTATTTGCTAAAGAGAAGCTAAATTCTAGTGTTGTGAACAGAATTATTTTAGCTTTGGGCTCACATCTAACACATCAACACATCTTTAATAAGGCGTCTAGAGCTGTTGCAATGAATAAATACAGCTCATTCATGCACGCCCATTTATTTTAGAGATATCAACCCAAGCCAGCCCAAAATAGGAAAAGATTTAGAGCTTGTCTGCTTTCTTTAGGTTACATCAAGATGATGTAGCTCATTTTAAGTTTACTGTCTGAGCAGGCACACAGTGACAGCATTCCAATAGATTTCATTTTACAGTGAGTTAGAACTTTCAGACAAGGAAGGTTTCCTCTGATGGCTTCTCTTGCCTGTAACACTGCTGACCTCCGTTCACCATGGCATTTTTCTAGAAGCTGGGCATGAGCCATGAAGCAACCACAAATTGTCACGCCTCACCTCAGGATCAGAGCAGGGAAGTTCTCCTATCATCTCATGATCTGATGTTTTTGCACAGCCAGTGCCAATGAACAGCCAGAAGCACCGTGGAGACAACCCTTGCTTCAGTCCGACAGCCAGGCAGATGCACTACCCACACTGCGTGTGTACAGCTGATGTGACGCTGATCACTGCAAGCTAGCCACAAGCCAAGCACTGTGCTAGTCAACAGCTGTGACAGTGGCTTTCATGGCCACAATCACAGGTTCCTCTGTCCATCTGCAGCTGCCCAAGAAAAGGCACAAGCGCAAGGCCAAGGAAAGAGAAGAAGCCTGGATAGCTACTTCAGTTAGGACAACACAGAATGGCTTCCTTGACCACATTGTTCTGGAAGCAATAAAGAGACATTGTCATGGAGAAGCAGCTGATGCTGCAGACCCAGACCAACCCATGGCTGCAGAAGACAAAGATCTGTGCACTTCAGCAACAGAAATGCATAGACAGGAGACCTTCTGCAACCACCCAGAGCACCTAGAAGCTTGCGATGCTCCATTGTTCTCAGCAGGTGCTGGCAAATCCAGTGCCAAAAGCCTGACACACAGAGCTGTTGGGTTGGAAGAGGATACATCCCTTGAATTACAGACACTGACACTGCCTTTCCCTCAGAAGTCCTCAAGATTGCTACTGACTGTTTGGATGCATGGATATTACTGTGTGTTTTTCTATCTTCCTCTGAGTCTTCCTAGTTTTTTGCAGATCCTACAGCCAATGAAGACCTGCTTATCCCAGGAACTGTAGTCACCAAAACAGCCGCAGGGTAACCCCAGAGTGTGCCTTTGGGAAAGAGTGATCTCTGGTGTGTAATCAACCCCAGCATCCATTGCTGATGTATTGATGGCAATATTGTCTGGAGTAGTATGAGAAGCATTGCAGAGAAAGAAAGACACCCATTCTTCAGCAGACTGAGTAGCTCTAGAAGGTGCCACCTACTAAGGGAGAATTTATGATGATAAAGTCATCATTTCTGTGGCAAAAGAGACTTTGACTAACATACTGGGTCATTGTTCTAGATTGTGCAGTATGACATCACTCCCCAGGGCCCATGCATTTGCTGCATTTGAAGTGTGGCTTTTTGGGTCTACAGTGGTACAGGAGTACACTTGGGTGCAGTCAAACTTAGTGACAAGGTGATAAGCACACCTTTGCTGTGTGGTCTATTTCAGCATTTTAGATTCTTGGCTCAAAGAAACTGTGGCTATTCTATGTGGAACACCTCCTCAAATGTTTTGTAACATGCTTTTTTCTTAAGAATGGAAGAAGAGCTCTCTCTGGCCAGGAGCATTTGGTTTAATGGTCAAAAAGAGAAAATGAAATCACATTTAAACAAAAATATATTTGTCTTCCTTAAATGTCAAATGCTTATATGTTGTGCAGGCAGAGGGCTTTTGAACTGTAGGATCAGAGAAGTCTGGAAACTTTAATCTTTGGATTCAAGGCATCTTTTTGCCTCTTGCAGCTTGTTTAAGAACCACAAAGGCCAAAGACATATGTGAAGCACCAGCTTCACATCCAGAGAAATCAAAGCAAATCAGCTTCCATGAGCCATTGTTTTCACTACAGAGGGAAACACTAGCTGAAGAGGTATGACACTTCAAGCTATGTTCCTTGCAGGAGACAGAGTAATTCATGCCAGTCAAAGGAAAATCCTCACAAAAATTCCATCCTGCAGCAACAGCGCTTGTACTGATCCTTTGCAGAGCAGCAGGAAATATCTTACATAAGTTTGCTGAACACTACCTAGTGTTCATCCATAGAATCATAGAATGACTA
>VXBZ01012333.1:1628-14175 GCA_013399135.1 Heliornis fulica
GCTTAATTAGACAGGTAATTTACACAGTGTAATTATTCCATTTACATCTGCTGTGATGAAGTTTGTATTCCAGTTGCCTGGGCAGCCTGGTGCAGTGTTTCACCACCCTTTCAGCACAGAATGTTTTTCTAATATCCAATCTAAACCTCCTCTGATTCATCTTCAGGCCATTTCCTCTTGTCACAGAATCATCATAAAATCGCGGAATAGCTGGAGTTGGAAGGGACTCCCAGAGGTCATCTAGTCCACCCCCCCCTGCAAGAAGCAGGGACACCCCAACTAGATCAGGTTGGCGCCTGGGTAGACCTGGCATCAGATGATCTGCAAGGGTAGGGGGAGCCTGAATCGCATGGCGCTGGTGTAGAACTGCCGTCAGATGGTGTGTGGGGGTGGGGGGCCCAGGTTGTCCGACACCGGGGTAGACCTGGCGTCGTACGTTCTGCAAGGGGAGGGGGAGCCTGTATCGCCTGGCCCCAAGGTAGACCTGGTGTCGTACATTCTGCAAGGGTGAGACCTGGTAGTGTACGTTCTGCAAGGGGAGGGTGGAGCCCGGGTCGCCTTGCACGGGGTAGAACTGGTGTTGGACAGTTACCAAGGGGGAGTGTTGCTTGTATCGCCTGGCAGTAGAGTAGACCTGGTGTCGGACGATCTGCAAGGGCGGGGGGAGCCTGGGTCGCCTGGTGCTGAGCTAGACGTGGCGTCATATCGTCTGCAAAGGGGTGGGGAGCCATGGTCGCCAGGTTTACACAGGCGCCGGATGATCTGCAAGGTTGGCGGAAGCCTGTATCTCCAGGCGCTGGGGTAGACCTGACGTATGACTGTCTGCAAGGTGTGGGGGAGCCTGGGTTGCCCGGCACCGGGGTAGACCTGGCGTCGTACTGTCTGCAAATGGGTGGGGAGCACGGATCGCCCAGAAGCCAGGGTATACATGGCGTCGGACAGTCTGCAAAAGATGGGGGAGCCCAGGTCTCTCAGCACCATGTTACACCTGGCGTCGGACGGTCTGCAATGGGGGGGCCAGACTGTATCGCCCGGCGCCAAGGTGGACCTGGCGTCATGCGGTCTTCAAGAGCGGGGGGAGAACAGGTCTCCTGGCGCTGGGGTAGACCTGGCATCAGATGGTGTGCAAGGAGCTGGGCAGCCTGTATCGCCCGACACCGGGGTAGACCTGGCATTGTATGGTCTGCCAGAGGGGAGACTGGGTCACCCGGCGCCTGTGTAGACCTGGCATTGGATGCTCTGCTATGGTGGGGGGAGCCTGGGTCGCATAGCACCACGGTAGACCTGGCATCGGATGGTCTACATGCAAGGGGGGAGTCTGGGTCGCGCGGTACCACAGTAGCGTTGGCGTCAGACGGGCGGTAAGAGGGTGGGGGAGCCCGTGTCTCCCAGCGCTGGGAAAGACCTGGACTCTGACAGTCTGCAAGGTGGGAGAGAGCCTGAGTTGCCCGGCGCCGGTGTGGACTTGGCGTCGTACAGTCTACAAGGGGGAGGGAGGGATCCCGTGTCGCCTGGAGCAGAGGTAGACATGGCGTTGGAGTGGCTGCAATGAGGAGGGAGCCCTGGTTGCCTGCTGCTGGAAAGACCTGGCATCGGACGGTCTGTAAGAGGGGGGAAACCCGTGTTGCCCAGTACTGGGGTAGACCTGGCGTCGGAGATTCTGAAAGGTGTGTGGGAGCCTGGGTTTCCCCACGCCGTGGTAGACATGGCGACAGATCATCTGCAAGGGGAGGGGAGGGATTCCGTGTTGCCTGGTGCCGAGGTAGACCTGGTGTTGGAGGGTCTACAAGCGGGAGGTGGATCCCGTGCCAGCGGGCGCCAAGGTAGACCTGTCGTTGGAAAGTCTGCAAGCGGGAGGGGGAGTCTGGGTCACACGGCGCCAGGGTAGAGCTGGAGTCGGACGATCTGCAAGTTGGAGGGGGAAGCCCGGTGCGACTGGCACCGGGGTAGACCTGGCATCATATGGTCTGCATGCGGGGACGGAGCCCGTGTCACACGGCACCTGTGTATACCTGGAGTCAGACAATGTGCGATGGCGGGGGTGAGCTCGGGTCGTGCGGCACCGGGGTAGACCTGGCGTTGGACGATCTGCAAGGGGGAGAGGAGTCTGTATCGCCCAGCGCCGGGATAGACCTGGAGTCATACGGTCTGCAAGGGAGAGGGGAACTCAGGTCGCCTGGCGCCGGGTTAGTCCTGGCATCTGACCATCTGCAAATATGGGTGGCATCCCCAGTTGTGCAGCGCCGGGGTAGACCTGAAGTCAGATGGTCTGCAAGCAGTGGGGGGAGGTTGTATCTCGTGTCTTCGGGGTAGACATGGCAACAGACAGTCTGCAAGGTTGGGGGGAGCCCCGGTCATGCAGCACCGGTGTAGACCTGGCGTCGGACGGTCTGCAAGGGAGGGGGGAGCCTGTATCGCCTGGCTCTGGGGTAGACCTGGCGTTGGACGATCTGCAAGGGAGGGGGGAGCCTGTATCGCCTGGCTCTGGGGTAGACCTGGCGTTGGACGATCTGCAAGGGAGGGGGGAGCCTGTATCGCCTGGCTCTGGGGTAGACCTGGCGTTGGACGATCTGCAAGGGAGGGGGGAGCCTGTATCGCCTGGCTCTGGGGTAGACCTGGCGTTGGACGATCTGCAAGGGAGGGGGGAGCCTGTATCGCCTGGCTCTGGGGTAGACCTGGCGTTGGACGATCTGCAAGGGAGGGGGGAGCCTGTATCGCCTGGCTCTGGGGTAGACCTGGCGTTGGACGATCTGCAAGGGAGGGGGGAGCCTGTATCGCCTGGCTCTGGGGTAGACCTGGCGTTGGACGATCTGCAAGGGAGGGGGGAGCCTGTATCGCCTGGCTCTGGGGTAGACCTGGCGTTGGACGATCTGCAAGGGAGGGGGGAGCCTGTATCGCCTGGCTCTGGGGTAGACCTGGCGTTGGACGATCTGCAAGGGAGGGGGGAGCCTGTATCGCCTGGCTCTGGGGTAGACCTGGCGTTGGACGATCTGCAAGGGAGGGGGGAGCCTGTATCGCCTGGCTCTGGGGTAGACCTGGCGTTGGACGATCTGCAAGGGAGGGGGGAGCCTGTATCGCCTGGCTCTGGGGTAGACCTGGCGTTGGACGATCTGCAAGGGAGGGGGGAGCCTGTATCGCCTGGCTCTGGGGTAGACCTGGCGTTGGACGATCTGCAAGGTGGGGGGGAGCCCGAGTCTCTTGGCGACGGGTAGACATGCCATCGGACGATCTGCAAGGGGCGGGAAGCCTGTATCTCCCGTCGCCGGACTAGACATGTCATCAGACGATCTGCAAGGAGGGTGGGGAGCTTGGTTCGCCTGACGCCGGGGTAGATCTGGCGTCGTACGTTCTGTAAGTGGGAGGGGGGCCCGGGTTGCCCGGCACCAAGGTAGACCTGGCATCGGACAGTCTGCAAGAGGGGGAGGAGCCCAGTTCACCTGGTACCCGGGTAGACCTGGCGTCGTACAGTCTACAAGCAGGGTGGGAGCCCAGGTCACCCTGTGCCGAGGTCAACTTGGCGTCGGATGATGTGCAAGGGCNAGCCCGAGTCGCCCAGCGCCGGGGTGGCCCTGGCGTGGTACAGTCTGCAAGGTGGGGAGGAGCACGGGTCACGTGACACCAGGGTAGACCTGGCGTCGGAGTGTCTGCAGAGGGGGGAGCCTGTATCACCCTGTGCTGGGGTAGACCTGGCATAGGATGGTCTGGAAAGGGGAAGGGAGCCTATATCACCTGTCGCCGGGGTAGACCTGGTGTCAGAGAGATTTCAGGGTCAGTAGGCTATGTGACAGTTGCTCCTTGTCTTTGAGGCTAGGGCTGGACGTATATCTGGCTCGTGTGAATTTTTGGATTTACATTGCATGGAATCCACATTAGTTCCCTGGACTTCGGAAGGATGTAGCCCGAGCATTCCTGGTTCTGCATGTGGGCTACCAGGAGAGGTTTCAGGGCCAGTAGGATATGTGGTGGTAGCTCCTTTGGTTTTGGGGCTAGGACTGGACATGTATCAGTTTGTCTCAAGTGAATTTTTGGATTAAAATACCACGGAAAACACCTCAGTTCCCTGTACTTTGGAACAATGTAGCCCAAGTGTTTCTGTTTCTGCATGTGGTTTTTCAAGTCAGGTTTCAGACCAATGGGATATGTGGTGATAGTTCCTTGGGCGTTGGGGCTGAGGCTGGAAGTGTATCAGTTAGGCTCGTGTGAATTTTTAGATTAATATAGCACGGAATCCACCTCAGTTCCCTGGACTTAGGACGGATGTAGCCCTGGAGTTCCTGGTTCTGCATGTGAGTCACCAGGAGAGGTTTCAGGGCCATTAGGATATGTGGTGGTAGCTCCTTGGCCTTTGGATCTAAGGTGGACACGTACGAGTTTGGCTCTTGTGAATTTTTGGATTAAAATAGCACGGAATCCACCTCAGTTCCCTGGACTTGGGAAGGCTGTAGCCTGGGTGTTTCTGGTTCTGCATGTGGGTTACCAGGAGTGGTTTCAGGGCCAGTAGGATATGTGGTTGTAGCTCCTTGGGTTTTTCATCTCGGGCTGTTTGTGTATCACTTATCTCGTATGAATATTTTTATTAAAATAGCACGGAATCCAACTCAGTTCCACGAACTTGGAAGGGATGTAGTATGACTGTTTCTGGTTCTGCATGCGGGCTATCAGGACAGGTTTCAAGGCCAGTAGGATATGTGGTGGTAGCTCCTTGGGCTTTGGGACTACGGTTGGACGTGTTTGGCTCACATGAATCTTTGGATTAAAACATCACGGAATCCAGCTCATGTCTGATTACTTGGGCAGGATGTAGCCCCAGTGTTTCTGGTTCTGCATGTGGGTTACCAGGAGAGCTTTCAGGGCCAGTAGGATATGTGGTGGTAGCTCATTGGGCTTTGGAACTAGGGCAGGAATTTTATCATTTTGTCTCGCATGAATTTTTGGATTAAAATAGCATGGAATCCACCTCAGTTTTCTGGACTTGGGAAGGATTTAGCCCAAGAGTTTCTCGTTCTGGTGTGGGTTACCAGGACAGGTTTCAGAGCCAGTAGGACATGTAGTGGTAGCTCCTTTGGTTTTGAAGATAGGTCTGGATGTATATCAGTTTGTCTTGAGTGAATTACTGAGAGAGGTAAAAGCCAGGCATCGCCAGTGGGGAGCCAGGATCTCCTGTGTCCCGGTTCCAGTAGTGTCTACGTGACTATTAACACGAGGGGGCGGCCCCGGAAACAGACGCGGGAGTTTTAAACAGCCCTGAGGAGAGCAGCAACCTGGAACGCTGCAAACAGGAGTGGGCAAACAGGGGCGGGGTGGGGCAGATCTAAGGGCGCAGCAGTTTGCGCAGGCAGGATGCGTCAGGTCGGACACTGACCTGGAACATTTGCTGCTCCAAATTCTCAGGACAACACGGCCAACACCTGCCTTAGAGCAAAGGCTGCAGCTCCAGCCGGGAGGCCCGCGCCGGCTCCCCCCGCGGCAGTCGATGCCTCCGTGCAGACGGAGCAGCCAAGGGGAGAGGCTGCGGTGCAGAGCTCAGGCTGCAGGCAGTGCCTGGACCCTGCTCCCGGGGCAGGGACAGGCGGCAGCCCTGACTGTAGAAGGTGTAGCCAGGTTGAGGAACTCCTCCGGCAGGTGGCTGAGCTGCAGGAGGCGGTCAAGAGGCTGAGGAACATCAGGGAGGCTGAGAGGGAGCTGGATACTTGGTTCCAGGTGCAGTCCACACCGGAACCGCAGCAGCCAGTGTCCCAGTCAGAAGCCTCTCCTCTGACACAGGAGGTAAGTAAGAAATCAGAAGATGCCAATGAATGGGAAGGCGCAAGGTGCAGCAGGCACAGCAGGAGGAAGAAGCAGCTTTCCCAGAACCCAGAGGTGCCCCTGCAGAACCGCTTTGCTGCTCTGCAGGCTGAAGAAGTGAGGCCTAGCACCTCGAGGGAAGCACTGGAGCTGTACAAGGCAGCCCGACCAGCCCGTGTGGTAACTAGCACTAACAAGAAAAAGAGGCGTGTGGTGGTAGTGGGTGACTCCCTCCTGAGAGGTACAGAGGCACCCGTCTGCTGCCCGATGTGCTCTCTCGGGAGGTGTGCTGTCTCCCGGGGGCTCGTATCAAGGATGTTGCCGAGAGAGCCTCATAAGGCCCACAGACTATTACCTGCTACTGGTGTTTCATGTGGGTGCCAGCGACACAGCTGGCAGCAGCCTGAGAAACATCAAAAGGGACTTCAGGGCCCTGGTACAATAGTCAAGGACTCTGGGGCACAGGTAGTATTCTCATCAGTGCTCCCAGTCAAAGGGCAGGGACCTGCAAGTGCTGAACGTATCTGACAGGTCAACTCATGGCTCAGGGACTGGTTTCTGGGGAGCCGGTGCGGACCTCCCGGCTGGAGCTGCAGCCTTTGCTCTAAGGCAGGTGTTGGCCGTGTTGTCCTGAGAATTTGGAGCAGCAAATGTTCCAGGTCGATGTCTGACCTGACGCATCCTGCCTGTGCCAGCAGTTGCGCCCCTGGCTCTGCCGCGCCCTTAGATCTGCTGCGCCCCGCTCCTGTTTGCCTGCCCCGGGTCCCAGCGCTCCGGGTCGCTGTGCTCCTCAGGGCCGTTTAAATCTCCCACGTCTGTTTCCGGGGATGCCTGCCCACGTCAGCAGTCACGTAGGCACTACTGGAACCAGGACACAGGAGATCCTGGCTCCCTGCTGGCAATGTCTGGCTTTTACCTCGATTGGTACTCGCTTTTTCTGCCCCAATCCAGCCCCCAGGCGCAGAACTTCCCGTTCATGCCACCGAGTCTCACTGAGACATCACTGAGCAGATGCTGGAGATGGAAGCCAATCTAGACCTGGTCTCCTTCCAGCCTCCTCCCCTTCAGCCTGTGGTACAGCCAGACTCCAGTGGCACCCTGCAGAAGTTTTCTGGCAGGGACGACCTCACAGGGCTGCAGGAACCTGCCCTCCTAAGCCACCAAGCTTTGGTCCAGCAGTCGGTGGGAGCCAATGTCATTAACACCACCATCAGTATGCAGCCTTCCTCCAGCAAGTTGGCTTGGGCAATGTCACCATCCAGCCCATCTCCAACTTCCAGTGTCTGCCCAACTACAGCCACAGTGGAGTGCTGGGAATTGGCCCCGTGCAGGTGGTGGGTCAGCAAGTGATGGCCATCAACCAGCCCACACAGCAGGTCGTTGTCAGGCAGGCCAATATAACAAGCCAGCAGCCAGGTGGACAGTTAGTAACAAACCATCCTTTGCAGCCCAGATCACCACCACCAAGAACATTACCAGCCAGCTGAACCTGGGCAAGGTTCTCACCTTGCAGAACACCCACGGCACCATGCACATACTTTTGCCTCCCTACCTGCTCCAACCTGGCCAGGTGGGTCAGCTGACTCTTTTCCAGTTGCTGGTTTCCTTAGCAGGCAGTGTGACCACGCAGCGCTAGCCCCCGGTGGCCAATTCCCTGGGCCAGAGGGTGATCCAGGGGGTGACCTTGCCCAGCCAGGTGGCCATGCTCACCACTGAGAGCTCTGGACATGCAGGCCTCTGCTACTTCCAGCAGCCAAAGCCCTGACCTCGCCCAGCTGCAGCCCCTCTCGGGTGCCAGCCTGCTGCCCAACACTGACCAGTCCTCCAACCTCACTGTCCCTAACCTCCTGCCCCGCTCCTGCTCAATGTCCTGGCACCTCCACTGCCCTCCCAGCAGCCTGTTGCTTGCCAGCCCAGCTCCAGTTTGGCTTCCAGGTAGGAGATGACCATCCTGGGACAGGCAACCACTGGAGCTGTCACTAAGCAGGACTTCATGCAGATGTTCCTGCAGCCAGCAAGTATCACCCCTCCAGGCTGTGGCCATGGCAGTGGCCATGCCGCTGGCAGCCCTTGGCTGTTCATGGCAGGCTCACTTCAGGGCTCGCTTTATGTGTTGGAAGCATTCTGGCAAATAGTTTTATTTCTGTGGGTGCTGCCTGTCCTGATGCAGGGCAGTTCCCAACCTCGGCAGGCATTTAAAGTCACCTGGAGCAGTGAGTGGGGGAGCTGGGCTTCCAGAAGGAGGAGCTGGTGGGGGGGTAACAAAGCCACTGCCATGGCACAGAGCGCTTAGTGTAGACAGTAGTAGTAATAGTAGTAGTATAGTGATAATGATAATAATAATTCATAATATTAAACTTTTTTTATTCCTTGTCCCACTTGCCAGCCTCTCCTCCACCTCCCACTTTTCTTCTGCCCCCCTCGTCTTCCTGTTGGCATCCCTGTCCTTCTCTGGTGTCCCGTCAGCCACCAAGAGGCTGAAAGGGCCGTCATCGCAGATGCTGCCTCCCATCCACCCCACCAAACAGGTGGTGAGGTACAGCAGCGCTTCCTCATCTGTCCCCTTGGACAAGGCCACACCAGTGCCAGACATCAAAGATGAGGACACTCTGCCTTCACTGAAAAAGCGCCCTCTAAAGAACTTTGAGGGGATGAACCACATCAGGCTCATCTTGAGGGTCAGGGAGGAGGCTGGATGGATCACCCTGCACCGCAGCAGCCCCAGACGCGTCCCACGTCATCAAGGCACCTGACCCCCAAGCTGTGCAGGTGAATGGCATTACGGATCGAGCAGTTCCCTCTCCTGCCATCGGCATTTCCAGCCATCAGGAAGAGGCAGCTCGTAGTCGAGGCGAGGAGGGAGCAAGGGAGGCACAGGAAATTCATCTAGTAAATTACTGTCTGATACAGCATGGGATTTACTGGGGAAAAGGGGAACGGGGGGGATCAAATTCCAGGGAAAAGGGGTGCTGATAACTTATGCTGGTATATCCTCCATGGGGGTGAAGGTGTAAAGAATTTATGCAAATGATCCCCGCCCATGTGATTTATGGTAATCTATATGCACAAAGCAGAGGAGAAGAGAGAAGAGTGATGGAACTGTTAGAGTGTGGGTGAGGAAGGCAAGTGTGAGGACTCAGAAACACATGTAGTCTCAAGGCAGGGAGAGACATGTGTAAGTTCAGAAGAAATGCTCCCACCATGCTCCCTCCCGCTTGCCTCCTGTACAAACTGACCCAATAAGGAATGAAGGTTAAGAGACTAAGCCGGCGGTTTGCAATTCAGCTTTACTGTCTCTGGGCCAAATCGTTGGGTTTTATGCTATTTGACCATGCCCTGCAGCCTTTAAGAGTTGTTCTTTTTCCATCTTACTGCAACAAATATTATGTGAAGTTCACACAGCAGAAGGGTGGTGAATTAACCGCACTTACTTTTCTGAGTTTCCTGGAGTTGTGTTTTTTCTACCTGTTTTACAGGTAGAAAAAACATGCTGAAGGTCTCCAGCTGACCAGACTATTGCTGAAGAGGAAGAAGAAAGGGGCATTATGCGTATTACAGAGATTATTATATAGAGATTATCCATAGATATTGGTATATTTCACATGAATTTCTGTTCTTAATGCACCTTCTATTAAAATGTTTTGAACTTCTGCATGCCCTTTATTTAGGAAAATGCACACAGCACGCACCAGCTTCTCTCTGTATTCAGCTGTAGCTGCTGACCAGGCCAGAGCAGAGACAGGGATCTCATTAGAAAAGATCTGTGCCATTGCGCTGCAATTAGGCAGAACTTGTGACCTGGGCTCCTGCTTCAGTCAGCACAGACTGGCTGCAAATGGCTTTCCCCACATGAGGGAAAACAGTGGACTTTGCTGGTTGAGGACCAGGCAGCACCAGACGAGACTGAAGAGGCAGTAGATCGAGCTGGGCAGATGGTGTAGCACCAGCTCCAGGATCTTGGTGTGCCAGTCCCTGTTGAAGAATGGTTAAATGAACAGGGTCACGGCTCCCTTAAAGAGCTGTGTAAACTAACGCCATTTTGAGTACTTGCCTGCTTTGAGGAACTACACCCTGCTCAAGAGGAAGGAGTGCAACCCGAAACCACAACGGGGCATGAATATTTTAACCACTGTAATCAATAGTATAATGACTAGTAGGCATAATTATCAGCAATGCTATATAAGAATCAGAGCTGTGTGACTAAAGTTGAAGCTTGATTTATCAACCATATTGACTGGTTCAAGTCTTCCCTCGCAGCAAATGGTGACCCCGCTTACTTGTACAACGGCTGGCGAGGCGGAGAAACCCTGAGCCAGCAGCTATCGGGGGGCTGGAGATTGGTAGACACAGGCAACCTTTGCAAAAAAGGGGTTGCCGTCCACACGAGCTTACCAACCAGAAAGCATTGCTGGCACCAGTGGAGAGAGAGGTAGCTCTTGACTTATTACAGCACTTTTTAGAAAAGCAGAGAGTCAGTCTTATTAAGGATCTAGCAGGATTAGTAGCAGTAGGGAAAGCTAAGGGATTTTTAAAGAAATTAATGAAACCTTGGAGGGATATCATAAATTGTATTAAGAGATTTAAAGTGGAGAAAAAGATGGCTGCTGCAGCCACAGAAAAACTAAATTTTGCAGAACAACCAGATCCTAAAGTAGGGGCATTAACATTTGGAGCCGAATACTGGCCATTCCTGCCCAGCGGTTGCCCCATACCGGTGCCAACCAAAACAGAGCAAAAAGAGTCACCTAAACCTTCTGCCCCGACAGCAGAAGATTTCTCTGACCCCAATGGAGAAGTAGAAGAAAGTGATAGTGAATAGGAATCCAAAAGTCAGTTAGAAAAGCAGTATAGAACAAAAGAAAAAGCCACCCCAGTCAAATGTGCAAAAACTAAGAAAGGCTTGCACCCGATAGGGGTACATTGGAAATGTATCTATCAGGAATCAGTAACAAATGAAGATGTAGAAACTTCCAGTTTTATAGAAATCCCAGACCAAGGATGGGCATTTCCATTGATGTACAGACCTAATAATGCTGGAGGTGTAGCAGGAGAACATCACCCGTTAGACTGGAAATTGCTGACACAACTTAGGGCCACTGTAAATGAGTCAGGGTTGCATAGTGAACCGGCCAAGCAAATGCTAAATTATGTATGCAAGCATAAATGAGTGTGAGCACATGATTGGCTGGGCAGCAGATATTCCTTTAACAGAGAGAGAAGTAAAAGGGGGAAAGCCAGAGGGTACAGAGGAAGTGTAACAGAGGGGCTGGAAGCTGGGCAAGGGAAAAAAAAGTCTGTCAGAAAGGCTGAGCTGCAGGGCAGTGAGGGGCTCGGTGGACTCAGCAGCACTAGGTACACGGCTGGATGGCTACAGGAAAGAGATGCATAGCTAAGAGGTGGACACTGAGGGGGAAGGAGAAAGGAAACAAGAGATCAGAGATGCAGCAGAAACAAAGAAAGAAGGAAACAATGGAGCCAGACAAACTGCGATGGGGAAAGAAAAAGGGATCTGAAAAAAAAAAAAAGGGGTGGGGGCAGCTAGAGGACAGAGAGGGGAGATACTTGTGATGCAGGAACAGGGAGCAAGAAAGAGTGAGAGGGAGAAAGGGAACAAGAGCAACAAGACAGAGAAGGGAGCATTCAAAACGAGGGGCACTAACAGGATCAATAGAGATGAACAAGAAATTGACTTGTAACACAGCACTTAACGCTCTCAAGCATCAGGAACACAAGAGACAGCACCTGTGTGTCAGTGGCAGCAGAAATACTGATAGACTAAGGGACTGAGAGGGAGGAAGGCAAAAGTATTGGATGAGGACTGGACAGAATGAGAGAGGGACAGATAAGGGAAAAAAAAGTCAGGGGCTACAGGGCAGAGACAGAGGCAGAAGGACCTCAGAGACACAGTCAGGCAGCCTGTCCAAGCAAGACGGAGAAAGAAGGGACAGGGGAGCAGAAAACAAGCCAAAACACCCCACTGCAATTGGGGGAGGTGAGGGGGGCAGGGGAGGGCCTGAGATGCAGAATATGAAGGGGTGATGGGGCCCCGAGACTCACAGTAGCTCTTGTGCTCATCGCTGCCTGGGGAACTTGCCAACACAGACACTTCTTCTTTCTCCTTCTCCGGACGCTTGTCTGTCCTCCACCTAAGAGAGTATGTGGGTGCCTTACTGCTCTGAGGAGATGAGGCTCCCTAGACACGCAGCCTCGCTCCAGTGCTACACCAGTACAGACCTGGCAACGTGTGTGGCAGCAGCCTGACCTGATGCAGACTACGAAGACAGATCCTTCTTCCCCCACAGAGCTCTCTCTCACCTGCACCAGAAGGCAGCTGCCAACCAGACAAACCTCCAGTTCTTCTTCATCACCTTCCTCTAGCTTCAACAGCTTCCCCTGCGGCCCACGGCCACACCGCCCCATCTCTTTCCACCCCCACACCACGAAGAGAGACAGGCCAGGCAGAGGGAATCCACACAAGCCTGGGTCGAGTGCAGTCCACGGCATCCCCGAGGGAGGAGCAAGCGAGCGCGTCGGCCTCTGGGAGAGAGAAGGACAAAGCCGTGACTGTCACTACCGCAGGTCAGCCCTTGTCGGAGCTGTTCCTCAGCCCTTGTCGGAGCTGTTCCTCCTCCTCCTGCACGGGCTTCCGAAGATGCCATGCTGTCCCCGTGCTAATGGCACCCACATTCAGGAAGAACGTGGCGCCAGTTCTGCTCCTTCCCTCCCCCGTGGGCAGAACGCGAGCGATCGCTGCCCGGCGCTC
>VXBZ01012333.1:15872-32279 GCA_013399135.1 Heliornis fulica
CAGCCCTTGTCGGAGCTGTTCCTCAGCCCTTGTCGGAGCTGTTCCTCCTCCTCCTGCACGGGCTTCCGAAGATGCCATGCTGTCCCCGTGCTAATGGCACCCACATTCAGGAAGAACGTGGCGCCAGTTCTGCTCCTTCCCTCCCCCGTGGGCAGAACGCGAGCGATCGCTGCCCGGCGCTCAGCCGCCGGACAGGGCCGAACCAGCCACCCCCGTCCCAGCCAGTAGCTCCCGGCCGACTCTCGGAGGCCGCCCTCGCCCAGATCTCTCCTCCAGCGGATCGCGAGCCTGGCGCGGCAAGCGGCCGGACACTTCCCGTCCCCGGCCAGCCGCAGCTCCCTCACCGCCTCGGTGACACCAGCCCTTCCCCCGCAGCCGAGCGTCCCGCCCAGCGCGCCGCCACGCTGCTTCGGGGCAGCGCGCATGCGCCGGACACCGACGGCGCGCCGGAGGGGGCGGAGTCGGCGCGCGACCGCCGGGCTGCAGTACCGCGCTTCGGGCGCGAGGCGGCGGCGTTTACTGGCCGCGAAGCGGCATCGAGCGCGGCGGCAGCACTCACGAACGCCGCAGCGTCGCGATGTCGTTACGGGAGGGCGGCGACGTTCAGCGCCCGAGCTGCGCTACGGCCCCGCGACCACCGGGGGGAAGCGGCCGGGCCGCTCAGCGCGTTAGGGCGCGTGCGTCGCATCTGACCTGCAGTAATGGGATTTGGTCCCAGGGCGGCGGCAGCGCAGTGGGCTAACGCGCTGCGCATGCGCGGCCCCGGAGTCGCAGTATCGCCCTGGGTACCACGTGATAGTAGGCAGCGCATGCGCGCAGTCTGGGCAGTAGTACAGCTAGTCTGGTACCGGGCGGCTCCCCACTGCACATGCGCTCTCGTGGCACGGCTGGAAGCCCGCGGAACCAGCTCCGAGAGCGGACACGAACCGCGCTCGGGCCGGCCGTGCCGCCCGGCAGCCGAGCGCCGGGAGACTACACCTCCCGGCATGCCCTGGGGAGCAAACATGTCTGATAAAAGCCACGCGCCCCAGCACGGCGGTTTCCCTACCCCACGGCCGTCCGTGCTTTCTGGCCTTGCAGGGACACTTTCTAGTTACCCCGTGACGACGCGGCATCGCCCAGGCACAGGCCACTACCGATCTGCTCTCCCTCACGGAGGAGCCGCCGCTCTGTCGGGGCTGTCCCGGGACCCGCCAGTCCGCTGCGGGGCCCCACTCGCCTTCTCCCTCGGTGTCGCTGTAGCCCGGCGGCAGCTCCGCTTCTTGCGTGCCTCAGGGCCGCCCCAACGTAGGGTAGTGCGGGCCGGCAGCAGGAAAAGATCGTCTCCATCGTCCTTAATGCCGGCACCTGGGACTCCTCCGGGCCCGGCACACAGCTGCAGCCCGGCAGCAACCCATAGGAAGTGGTACTGCCTGACACTCAGCACCTCCACCCATGGCCTCCCTCGCCCCTGGCAAAGAAAACACAGCCTGTAGGGCAGAGGAGATTGTGAGTGTTATAGAATCGCAGAAAAAACTGAGCTGGAAGGAACCCACAAGGATCAGTAAGTCCAGCTCCTGGATCCACACAGGACCAGACAGGCCTGAGTGCTTCATCGAGACACTTCTTGACCTCAGTCAAGCTGGGTGCTGAGACCATTTTCTTGGGGAGCCTGTTCCAGTACCTGACCACCCTCCCTGTGAAGACCCTCTTCCTAATATCCAACCTAAACCTCTCCTACTACACCTTCATAACATTCCCTCAAGTTCTATCACTGAATTTCTCATGCCTGTCAACAAGGGCTGGAAGGAGGACCTAAGTAACTATAGGCCTGTCAGTCTGACCTCAGTGCTTGGGAAGATGATGGAGCAAATCATCCGAGCATCACTGAGGCCAGTGCAGGAAAAGCAAGTGATCAGGTCCAGTCAGCACAGGTTTATATAAGGTAGGTCCTCCTTGACCAACCTGATCTTCTATGACAAGATGACCTGCTGTGTGGATGAGGGTAAATCTGTAGATGTTGTCTATCTGGATTCTAGCAAAGCTTTTGATGCTTTCCCATGCCATTCTCTAAGAGAAACTGGCTGCTCTTGGTTTGGACAGGTACACTCGCAAAGAGTGTAAAAAAACAGCTGGCTGGCTGGGCCCAGTGGGTGGTGCTGAATGCAGTTAAATCCAGTTGGCAGCCAGTCACCAGTGATGTTCCTCAGGGCTCTGTGCTGGGGCCAGTTGTCTTTAACATCTTTAATAAAGACCTGGACAAGGGGATCAAGTGCCCCCTCAGTAAGTTCACAGATGACACTAAGTTAGGCAGGAGTGTTGATCTGCTTGAGGGCAGGGAGGCCCCACTGAGGGGTCTGGACAGGCTGGATCCCTGGACCTAGACCAATGGCATGAGGTTCAACAAAACCAAGTGCTGGGTCTTAATAATCCCAAGCAGCGCTACAGGCTTGGGGCAGAGTGGCTGAAGAGCTGTCTGGCAGAGAAGGTCCTAGGGGTGTTTAACTGACACCCAGCCTAACAGGGGCCAGCAGTATGCCCAGATGGCCAAGAAGGCTAATGGCATCTTAGCCTGTATTGAGAGTAGTGTGGTGAGTAGGACTAGGGAAGTGATTATCCCTCTATACTTAGCGCTGGTGAGGCCAGACGTTGAATGCTGCGTTCAGTTTTGGGCCCCTTGTGCCCTGAGATTGGTGATGAGGCTGGTGAGGGGACTGGAGAATAAATGAGCAGCTGAGGGAACTGGGGTGGTTTGCTCTGGAGAAGAGGTTGAGTGGGTGGCATNTGGAGAGGAGGTTGAGTGGGTGGCATAACTGCTTTATATAGGTACCTGGAGAAGGTTATGCAGAGGTGGGGATGACCTTTTTTCCCTAGTAACAAGTGATAGGACAAGAGGAAATGGTGTCAAGTTGTGCCAGGTGAGGTTTAGATTGGATATAAAGAAAAACCTGTTCACAGAGAGGATTGTCAGGCATTGGAATGGGCTGCCCAAGGAGGTGGTAGAGTCTCCATCCCTGGAGGTCTTTACAAGATAGTTAGATGTGGTGCCGAGGGACATGGTTTAGTGGTAGTTGGCAGGTTAGAGTGATGGTTGGACTTAATGATCAGAAGGGTCCCTTTCACTCAAGACTATTCTGTGATTTTATGGTCACCTAAGAGAGATCAGTGTCTGCTCCTTCGCTGCACCTCATAAAGAGTGATGGACTGTAGGCCCTTTCCATGGCACAAAAGGTAAACGAGAGCTCCCAGGGCAAACTGAAAGGCAAGCAGATGATTGTGAAGAACNGCTCTGGAGAAGAGGTTGAGTGGGTGGCATAACTGCTTTATATAGGTACCTGGAGAAGGTTATGCAGAGGTGGGGATGACCTTTTTTCCCTAGTAACAAGTGATAGGACAAGAGGAAATGGTGTCAAGTTGTGCCAGGTGAGGTTTAGATTGGATATAAAGAAAAACCTGTTCACAGAGAGGATTGTCAGGCATTGGAATGGGCTGCCCAAGGAGGTGGTAGAGTCTCCATCCCTGGAGGTCTTTACAAGATAGTTAGATGTGGTGCCGAGGGACATGGTTTAGTGGTAGTTGGCAGGTTAGAGTGATGGTTGGACTTAATGATCAGAAGGGTCCCTTTCACTCAAGACTATTCTGTGATTTTATGGTCACCTAAGAGAGATCAGTGTCTGCTCCTTCGCTGCACCTCATAAAGAGTGATGGACTGTAGGCCCTTTCCATGGCACAAAAGGTAAACGAGGGCTCCCAGGGCAAGCAGATGATTGTGAAGAACCCCAAAAACACTCAGACTGCTGGGAGGGGGGGTATCTAAATGGAGACCTTTGTGGCCTACAGCAGGACAAATGCTGTCCGCAGAGACTCACCAGAAGGCACACAGTGGGCTGGGGGCAACCCAGAATGTGAACCAAGTGCGAACAGCGGCCAAAAAAAAGGGCTTGAAGAAGCCCTGGGGAAGGATATGGATTAGGCCAGGAGAAGACGCTACTGCTTCGCATTTCCAAAAAGATGTCTGAGAATCCACAGCCTCAGTACTGTATGCCATCACATTCCCTGCCTCTTAGGAAGGACAAAGTTTTGAGTTAGAACAATACACTGCCACCCTCTTGTATAAGTTGAGCCTAAATGGGCTGCAGTTTCGACCATTTGCGTCCGGAGGGCAAGATGGGAAAGAGACCGCAGAAAGACTTCTGTGCTTCTCCTAAATGGTATTTCTTGTTGCCACTGTTAGGGACAGAATACCAGTGTAGACTTACAACAATAGCTACAGCTCATCAGGTCATTTTGTTATGGACATGCAGTACAGAGAAGCATGGAATGGAAAAATTATTATGTTTTAATTACTTTGACAGCCTTTGTCTTGTGGACTGTTCTGCTGAATCAGTTTCGTTGTGTCACAGTTACAATGGTAAGCGCCAATCCCAATGCTTGAAACCCTGAAATGATTAGGAGTGACATATTTAGATTGCAGAGGGGAAATATCTATAAATCTTTGAGTCTCAAAACACAATATAGCTCAGAAATAAAGATCAAAATTTTATTTCCATTAATGCTATAACACAGAAAAGTGTTACCAATTTTTAACAGTTCAGTACAGTCACATGAATATGCAGTGTAGATAATATTTTCTGTATTAAGAACACTTTAATTCAAAATATTTCTGTCTGTAGACTCAAAACACTAACGGCTTCCATAAATTAGTATAAATTAAAATTCCACTTAACTGGGTTCTGATGATAATCACAGTTACAAAAGCATAGTGTGATGGTAATAAAATTGCCACTAGTATTTAATACTATAATCTGGCAATACAGACCACAAGCATACCTTTAATAATCGGCTATTCAAGGAAGACTAATAATAAGCCTCTAATGTGCATTTTAAGTTCTATGTGTAATTAGCATATTTTTGGCTAAATAACAGCTCCTAAATGTAAAACCCCCGAGAAATCACAATTTTAACCTCTTATTCCCAGGTGAAAGTATTTTGAGAACATAATGGCATTCACATGAAAAATTATATTCTTGTATAAATTAACATGGAACTTTGCCAAACATCGAAATGATTCTTGAAAGTCTATTTTGTCAATCTGGCATCTAAAGCATGTGAATTACCACACTGTAGTCTTGCCACAATATAATTTTCACATACCTGGTTTCTAGAGGGCGAGTGTAGCACAAGGACAAATACTAAGGTGGGCCAGGTTTCCCTTCTGATTGCTTCCAAGTAGCCATCTCTAATCAACTGCATATATTTTATTATCCTCCATTTTAAAGAACTAGTGTAAAAATATACAGTTGAATATACTAAGATGGAGAAAAGTTTTGATTATAGCTCCTTGCAATGAGAATTTTGTGAAGAACAACTGAATTGTTTCCACAGGAGTGCAGTATACAATGATGAGGGTTCAAGTGATTCTCCAAAGATTTGCCTGTCATTACAGCACGTTGCCCAGTCTAAGAATTTCACAGGTAAGTAGGTGTCTTTGGTATGAGTTTTTTTCCCTTTCCACAGAATGGTTCAGCAACAGTTTTTAAATGTGTCTGTAATTTGACACCAAAGGAGCTTGCAGGGAGCACTGCACAGCTTACAGGACTAATGCTACTACAGGATCCGCGCCGTTAATTAAAAAGCAACGGAATAAGCCTATTAGTTAAATTTCCTGTAAAAACGCAGCACATACCAACTATTGAGTAGCAAGGTGGTGATTCACACTGCAACTGCTACTCGCATCCCATCGGGGTCGCCAGAGTAGGAACATCGGCCGCCGCCGCATAAGGAAGGAGCTGAAAGGCTCCCGGTGCCCCGGGCGGCTGCGGGAGAGCACGGAGAGGCTCCCCGCGCTTCGGCACACCTCTGTCCCTCGGGTACCGGCAGAGACCAGCCACCGGTCCCCGGCGACCCGCAGGAACGCTTGCGAACAAAGGCAGGTAGTGATGGTGGTCAGCGAGCGCTAGCATTACCTTACCTGCCTCTGAAGACCTCAGGACCTGGCTAGTTTCAGCATAAGGGCTAGAAATAAAATCTGAAAATTTCCTTTATCTTAATGGATCCTAGAAGAATCTGGCCAGTGTCTCCGTTAAGCAAGCTGATATTAAATAAATCTTTGTCAACCTTTGAAAATGAAAGTGTTTTTATGCAGAACTGTAACCAGAAGCAATCTTTTTTTTTTTGTTATACTCTATGAGTCAGTTTACTAATGTCAAACTATAGATTTGATATGATTTGCCAAAAATAGCTATTAAAGCAGGTCACCAGTGTGCATAACAGACAACTTTTAGCAGAGGTGATGCTCATACTGGTGTGGCATTCAGTGTTAGTTGTGTGAATTAACAAACTGTGTATGCTCACTGCAACTTACAACAAATTCATTGTCCTTTTACTGTACTTGTAAATACTACACCACCTGAGCTGACCAGTTGTTCACAGCTGTTAGTTAGCACACACTTTTTAACAAACTATGCACTTGCTGAATCCATGGCCCATGTTCAGATCAGTTGACTGGAAAAAGCAATTTAGCCTTGTATTTTCTGTCTGCTGAAGCTGATCTGGTATGACACAGCCAAGCTGACTTCCTGAACCACCACCACCCCCCACCCAAAGTTTGTTTAAATTTTGTCAAGAATTTGGGATTAACCTGCACGTTAATCTTCATATTCTGAGCTGTGTGCTAGTTAAGGTTGCATCCTTGATCAACGGTCAGCAAAATTTGCAATGAAAAGAGCGGTGTTTTCACAATGGTGTTCAAGCTTTATTCTGCCAGTGACATTGCTCCTTTGTCATCATCCCTTAAAAGAAATTCTGAGTAAATATATGCTTATAGGTGCAGTTAACAAAGGATGCAGAATAGTTTGTAGTACATATTCCCAATAGCACACCCTAAACTCCAAAAGTTCTGAGGTTTCTGTAACCAATTTTTTTTTGCTTGTTTTGTCTGTCAGAGGAACTATAATGCAGTGTAATGGTTCATTTACTTATGGCTCCAATACTTCAGAAAGTTATTGTAATTAACTTGTATCTCTCGCTTCCATATAAAGGGAAGGAATATTACCAGTAAGAGAGAGAAAATAAAACCCAGTTCTTTAATATCCATCATTAGAACCAAGGTTGGCTATGATCAGATCAAAGAAGCAAGATACAACATTTTTCATACCTTTAAGAATTTATGTTGCAACTTTTTAAACCGTGGTTTTAATGGGTTATCTTAAAAAAAGACATTACAAAAACAATTATACAAAAAAAGCACTTTTCAAATTTGTTAGCGTTTGATTACTGAATTTCACAAATAATAGCAAGCCATATTTATTTATTTTTCTTCCCCTACACATTAAGTCTGTTCTCCTGTTAATACAGATGACTTCCCTTAAAAGGGATATTAGAAATGAATATAGGTGACAAGTGACTGCTGGAAATGTACTTTTAAGGTTAGTTCCTTGCAGTCTTTTAAGCAGTGTTCATGGTGGAATCAAGGGGAAGGGATACTTTGCCCCCTGATTTTCATTTAGACATTGCCTTCTTGACTCCCTTTTCCTAAGCTCTGAGTAACTTGGTCTGACCTGATTTATGACCCTGCTTCAAGCAGGAGTCTAGAAACTCCTTAGGTCCTTTCCGAGCTGAATTTCCCTATGACCCTACGAGCAAACACAAATAAGGTTCCATTACATTTTTATGAACATAAGTAGTTCAAACTTAGGGCAGCTGTGGCGTAGGGATTTTTCCACATAATGCACGGTCTTACTCAGAATGTTTCTAGCTCACAATTGTTTAACTGGCCTGAACGTATTAACTGAGTGAACTTGAAGTTGAAATTCCAATGATCTTTTATTCACTGGCCACATATAGCAAACCAGTGTTTAAAAATGAAACGTGGCTACAGCCACTGACTGTGCCCCAAACCATCTTTTCCAGCAACAGTGAGCCTTGCCAATGGCATGTGAAGGTTGGCCCACTTTTGTCCAGGCATTCAAACCATCAGTTTCTTCCTCATGCTGATGCAAGTAATTGAGTAATTTCAGGTTCAAACTGGATGATTAAACACCCACAAGTTTTCACAGTTTACTTCTTAGATTTTTCTTCCACTACTCAAAGATACTCAACTGTATCTTACCAAGCCTGCCTTAATATAGCAGAGATGTTCCACTGAGGACAGCAGGGAAAGATGTATGCACACATTTTTACACAAAGAAAGATCTTTCTCAATGCATTTGACAATAATGTGTCAAGAAACATCAAATTTATCTGTAGTACTACAGAAGGCAGCAGGCCCTTTTAAGTCTTAAAGATGCAATAGAAGCTTAATCAAAGATATTTAGATACCCTTGTGCTTGCAGGAACTGAAGACATTGCATGTGACATATTATTCTTATCCTGATCACTTTGCTTCAGGCTCACTGAATCCTAAAAGAATTTATGAAGTATATTTGGTTTTGCCATGCTAGAAGTACCTTTTATAATTATTTCTATATGTAACGCTGCAATTATTCAGAATTGGAAAAGCGACAAGCACCTGGAAGAGTGAGTGATAAACAGGTCAGATTTTCTGCTGAAAGCTGCAATAGTCTAATGAGTCAGTTTTTACATACAGTCCACTGAATTATTTGAGGGCCATGTCACAGCTGGTTTTGAGCAGACAGAGGTTGCTAACTTAAAACTAATATTTCTACAGTTGGGAGAGCTGGTTCCATACTGCTCTCTCAGGCGACACCAGACATTTGTATGGAAAAAAATCCTCAGCATGGTAGAGTGAAATGAAGCTGTCATTACTGACCTTTAAGAACTAAAAAAATTCTGTGTCTGGGAGTGTGATACTGAACTCGAGTGTTTTGTGTGATAGACACTTGAATGTAGTCAATGCTATCTGGATGCGTCACAAGTGTGTATTTACTCTTAAGCTACTGAGAGAATAGGCACTTTAGATTGGTGGAGCAAAGACATCTGTGATTCAACTGTGTGTAGGCAGTGTACTATGGATAATATTTCAGAAAAGTGCTCTTGCATTGCTCTTCTGTGAGATTTGCATGACTCTGAAATGTCAGCTTATCTTCCCGATTCCTTTTCTCTGTCTGTCATGAATGAGGCACATTCCATATCTGCCTCAATGAAGGCTTTGTCTTCCAACATTCAGCACAAACTTTCTAGTGATCAGAATGAAAACTTTTATCATAACAGGGGTTTTTCTTCTCAGACTGCCAGTTTAGGAATATTGCTTACTGTCAGATAGAGCCCAGCACTTAATGAAAGCACTGAGATAAATCCACTAGCTTTTTCCTCTGCAGGGCCTCATGCGTGCATGTGTCCCAGAGACCAAGAGGACCTCATAGGAAAGTATATTTAACTGCCAAACTCTCTGTCCTTGGTAATTCAGAGAAACTTGGTGAAGAAATGCACACTTACTCAAGGGAGTTATCATATGGGGACTTCCTGTAAATGTGTCTCCAAATTTTTTCTAAGATAAATAACATGGATGACTGTTCCCAGAGTCCAAACTGATGCGCTGAGATGTTTCATTTCTGTGAATATTGTCCATGCAGGTAATAAAGCCAGATAATGATAAAGAGTTTCTTAACTCTCTGCCACACTACTGATTCAGTGACAAGGGGGGAGGGGTGGAGGGTGCTTTTGATGGTAAATAATTGAAATGGGAAATACTGCCTGAAATTGGTTTACAAAGTTGCTAAAGCATGGTCATTGTATGGATAAGGAATAGAACCACTTAGGCTCAACTTCCCATGTGTTACCCTTGAAGTAACAGGTTCTTTTTAGAGTATTCCAATGCACAAACACAAGTCCACACCAAAGCAGCAGTTCTATTACAACTGGTATTGTTTTAAGCCTTGTTAAGGGTTGTCCAGCGTACAGCAGTGCCAAGAGAAAGCTTTACTGAGCCATGTTCAAGCATACAGCAATTGTAAGAGAGAAAGCCTTGCTGGGCCAGTTTAAGGAATATTGTAGGGTTTAAGGGAGTCTTACTGACCCTTGGATCTTCACAAAACTGCTGAGCACCTGGATGAGAAGGGTCCACATCACAGCAGTGAAGAGAGGCATAAACAGCATCTCCAGTGCCTCCCCTGCAAGAGATGCTTGATGTTTGTCTCCCTGTGCTGCCGAGGCAGCCACCTTACATCCTGTGTCAGGCCCAAGATTGGGTGGCTGCACGTGGGGCCAACACTTAGAGCAGACCTTGCTGGACTCGTGAGCCTGATTGGCTAACAGTGGGTGACTTGCCATTCTGATTGGACAGCAATGGCTCTCCATTACACTATCACAGTGTTATGGTTTCCCCCACACATGAAGGTTCAGTTCTCATGGGAATGTTGTGCTTCCCTTCTCACATGAAGGTCAGTTCTCATGGGAATTCTTTCACGGTTCTTTCTGGTCACCTGGCCAAGGTCATCTGGCTGGGTTTTGTCCTTCATGTCTGACTTAGGCCATCCTCTGTCATCCCTTACACACCATGCCAGTTGTTCACAACAAATAAAAGAATGTGACATGATTCTCTTTTTCTTCCGATACCTTCCCCCTCAGCTGGAATTCGGGGTTCTCCAAAAGAAAAATTGTGTTTTCACCCATCATCCCATGCACTTATGGATAACTTACTAGGGAAGGCTAGGCATCAACTCTACCAGAGATCCAGGAAATATTTTCTGAATTGTATCACAGTAGAAGGAAAATCTTCCTTCAGCTGTAGGCTCTAAGAGAACGGAGATTATATGCAGCATTATTTTTCTGTTCCCTAATGGAAACTATTATCTGACTTTGACAGAGCTGTGGTTTTCTAATTGTTGGAAGTAATTTGCCCCAATTAATGCTCTCTGTTCAACTCATTTAACGTAGCTTGATTTCATAACACTACAGGCTTTATCAGTAGTCAAAATAACCCCTGGAAAATCCCCAGGAGGCAAAAATGCTCGTCGCGTTTAGCTGTTGAGGCTAGTTGATGATGCTTTTTGAAAAATGAAGTAATTGTTTGGAGGGAAAGGACCAGCAGAAAATTACTAGGTCTATCAGATTTCTTTGTCTTTCATCAGACATGTTATTCAGTCATAACTTGGCTTTTTTTTAATGTTTATCACAATGCCTTTTTTTTGTGTCTCCAGGAACACATGAGTACTGTGAGACTTTCCTAAGGCCATACTGCAAAGTATCACACAGTTACCCATGCACAAAAAAACCCTCACCTAATTCTTTTATCAGATTGAATTTGGGATATTAATGGTTGCAAAAATGCACATAAAAGAATAGATATTTTCTGTTTTGACTTTATGTTGAAAGTGTCAGATTGCATAGGAACATAAAAGCTGTAATGATGTTTATTTTTTCCCCCTAAAGAGAATCACTTTCTATTATGTACGTGTATCCTTAAGTGTTCTTCTCTGCATAACCAGTATAGTTGTTCTCATTAGCCTTCTCTACATACTATGTACAGTTCTTTGCAATATATGTATAGTTGCTTACAGCTAAGGAATTGAATATAGTTAGGAATATTGTCTCTAATATCTTTTCTCCCTTAGATGTGGCAACATATGCTCCCAAGTGTTCCTGGAACTCATTTACACCAGCAATAATCATCAGTCAATCAATTCTCTTGCCTTTGACCAATTGCTCTGCCAATTCTGAATGCTACAATTAACCTTTTATTTAATACTCTCTCTTTATTAATTCAGCATTGTTTTGATCCCTTTCTTCCTGAGCCCAGTCATATTCAGCCTTCATTTAGGATAGAAAAATGTCTTTAGAATTGTAAAAATGTTAAACATTAATAGCATACAAGACTTCTCAGAAACACCATTTCGCAGCCAGAAGCTACTATTCTGCACCACCACTCCTCAAAAAAAAACACAACAAACAAAACCAAAATGAACTCCTAAAACAACTGTAACAAAACATCTGGGGGTCAGTGCTTAGGGCTGATGGTTTGGTCTTCAGTGTTTGCCATATATTGACAGGTGATTATGACTTACAGGATATCAGAATAATTGAGGGCTTAATCAGTCATCGTACTCTCAGGCCTTACACCCTTTATTGCTTAGGATTCACACTCTCATGTTTAGCATTTGTGGCTTGCCAAAGTAAATTATAAACTCCTGAAAGATACAACTTGAACTCTAACCCTTAAGTAAAATTTGTAATCTTCCTCCCTCATTATGCAGGGCTTAATTCTCTCTGGTCTGATTCAAGACCCACTTTTGATAGTTTCATTGCACTTATTCAAAATTCTTGGGAAATTGTTAAGGAAATTGTTGGAGGGTGCTGTGAAGAAGTTTATACTTTAAATATATCATAGCCATGCAATGTAGTAGAAGCTCAGATGGGTGAGCCTAGAATGGGGCTGGGTAGTAGTACCTCACTGGTTTGAGAAAGAGGTTTTATGGTGGTTACCCACCTACAGGGAGCAACAGAAAGCATTAAATTGGTAGAACTGTCAATAGTTTTGAAAGAAAACTTGAGGAATTGGCAGCTCTCAGAAACATCTGGAGCAGAAGCCAATCCTTCTCTTGCCAATAGTTGCCCAGGCAGTGGCAATTCTTTGGATTTCATCAGTGTGCTCGTGATGAAAATAAGCAGTGAGCGTATTAATGTTTATCCTGCCAGCCCATTAAGTCTTAGTTATTGTTTGTAATAATGTGATAATGGTTCTGTGTTTTTCTCTTAACTTGTGTAGATGCATCTTGAGTGCTGTCTGCATTCAGTAAAAGTTGTCCTGGACAAGCTGTCCTGCAGACAAGGCTATGCAGCATTGTTGAGGCCACTAAGGATCGTAGGTTTGCTGTTACCTCTATGTGTGTTGAGAGGTTCCTTGTAGAGGAAGAGGAGGAGACAGGATGCCCTGTGTGAGCATCTGGGATGTTGGGTGCGTTGTGGTTTGTAACGAAGGAAGTGTGGAGGGAGGCTGATATGCCTGTGATACCATACCCACTCCTCTTGCCCTGGTCACTGCATCCATCTACTGGACAGGTGCAGAAGCTGACTGCAGGTGGGTGTACGTGCCTGTGGCTGTGAGACAGAGCTGCTCTCTTGCTGGGACTGTGCTACGGGTGCAGGACATACACGTGCACATGTTTGTGTGATTGCTTACTTTATGGGCAGGGAGTCTTCTCCCCCAACTCTGTGTGCCCATGGTAATGTTTTGGGGTCTGCAAGGCAGGTTTTCCCAGGTTCTCTGTGAACTGTTTGGTACCAGGGAGCTGGGGATCCTTGAAGTTCTCTGGTTCACCTTTGTTGGGCTGTTCCAGGGCATCAGGGGGTGGGGGGGGGTNAAAAGACCTGTTTGCCGGTGCCAATAAGTCCTTTACTCACCTCTGAGCTCTGTTCTCACCGAGAGGGAGCTCCTTTGGGCATCTGCAGTTCAGTTCCTACCACTTTGCTGCAGCATTTGGGGTGGTGCAGGGGACATCTGGGATGTCTGAAGCTTCACTGCTGATCTGTGAAGGCTGTCTAAAGCCCTCAAAAAGCCCAGTGCTGAAGTACACTGGCCCGCTCCTGCTCACCTCAGTCCTAGTAGTCACCGCTGCCCTGCTTTGTACCTCATGAGATATCTTGGGCTGTTGTCTCTTCCAAGTGTTTGCAAGACAGTCTGTGCAGTCTTGTTGGGCCTGGGCCTGTTCCTAGGCTGTGTGAAGCAGACTGCCCCGTCCTACAGGACATCACGCAGGAGCAGGAGGCACCGGTGTGGTGTAGTGTGACTCAGATACTGACTGTGCTCTTAAGCACGTGGGAGTGAACAGAGTTCCTTGGACCTCCCATGTAACATCACTATGGTACTGCAGCCAGCAAGCTCTGGTCTGCAGCCCACAGGCTCATGACTGCCCTCATGCCTGGAGCCCTGCAGGTGTGCAAGCCTGGTGCTTCACGTGTGGACAGTGTTGTACACCAGTGGTGCCACTGCAGAAGGAAAGGCTGGTGCTGCAGGCGCTTGGAAGCTGCTATGTGTAGTTTTGTGGAAGGCATCTGCTGTTGTGCACTCTTGTTTGCACCCTGAGGCTGCAGGCAGTGCCATTGGGGATGTTATCCAAGTGGTCTGCTCTGTCCACCACATGGTTATCATGCAGTGTGCAAGATGGCTGTGTGGTGTTCATGTGCTCAACGTGAGTGTCCACACATACCGATGCCTTTTCGGGAGCACTTCAGGGCTGTAGCCATCTGTTTTATGCATGTGCACAACAGCCTGTGGCACTCAGCTGCCTAACCACAGCCTGGTAATGCAGACCCATGCACGATGCATGGTGCCAGGACTGCCGCCATCCAGGCTCTGCCATGCACATCGCTGCAGGCTACAACTGGGCTGTGGCGCAATCTGTCACATCGTAGAAATCAATACAAAACTCATGCTCCTGTTTGCAAATTCCAGCTGAAGGTCCATGCTGCATAAATGCACTTGAGAGTCTGGAAGGAGAGCACCTGTGGGACTGCTGCCAGAAGTGAGCAGCTGATGAGAAGTTTAGAGAGCAAGAGAAGCAATCTGCCTATGAGTAAACACCGATCCTACACCCCTTTACTCCAGACAGACCTCGTATGGCTGAAATATTCTCTCATTCACACTGGTAGGTTAAGTGAAAATAGCAGCATGGTACTCCTCAGCCTTAGGACCTTAAAAAAAACCCATAACAGACCTTAGAATGTACCAGCATGGAAGCACAAAGGGAAGGACAGCTACTTCTCTGTTCTAAGGGGCCTTTTTCTTTAAGTGTTGGTGTACTGCCTGATCTGTGTCAGCATGGTAGAATTCTATGTGCCTTATATGGTTTGCTCTGAAATGGATGATTCTTTTAATGACTTCACAGATTTTTTTCATCCTATCATCACATTAAAACATTTTCACATAATTGTCTTCATTAACTGAAATCATTAGTGCACATGAGAAACCTCTTTTGTTCAACTCTGATGTGAAAGTCTTCACATGGAATTATTACTAAGTGATTTACATTTTAATTTCCAGTACCCTATCTGTTTTCAAAGACTGAATGCCTTGCATATCAGCTCACATTTTTTTGTTGCCTTGTACTTGAATAAAATGGGTTCCACTTACAAGACTGCTGGTTTGATGTTGGCTTTACACCCTTTCTGGAGAAACACAAATGGGGTTAAAACAAGCCCGGTAAGGGAATGAGACCCCAATAGGCTACACAAAATTCCCCCTCCTCCTCCCTTTTTAGAGCTCTAAACCGTGAAAAGAAACTCTGAAAGTCTTCCACTTGTTTGGCAACTCACAGAAAAATATTTCTGCTTGCACTTAGCAACACTCCAAATCAGAATTTTTAGTACAATATCAGTTCAGGGAGCCTATCCTATCACTCCAAGCTCTCTGCAACAGATTTACTCTGGCTTCTTGCCTTTTTGAAATCTTCCTCAGACTGATAACTTCTTTAGGAGACTGCACTCAAGGAAAAATTTCCACCGCTTCCCTTTGGATACTGCTCTGTCAGAGTATCTGGCTTGTTGTTTTGGTTTTGGGGTTTTTTTTAATAAAATTCAGAGGAAAGAGAGACAGCAATAAAAATACCTCTGCAGTTAACATGGGAAAATGGAAATGTCATGCTTATGTAAAATGACTGTAGTACATTGGATATTTTTGTTTCATGACAGAAAACAGATCTCTACTATCGGTATACAAAAAATAAGAAACTTCCTATTTTCAGTCTTTAATGCTACATTATACAGAAAGGATTTTTAAATTATGAGCTTAATTTGAACAAATTAAAAAAAAATAAAGAAAAATATTTATGTAGAAATGGGTACACATAAAGTTAATGCCTTCTCAGAAGTACAACTATCCTCTAAACTGGCATGTGAATTCACACAGTCTCTGGCGTGGCTTAGAGTTAAAGCAAGGATGTTAAGATCTGATGCTGCTTCAGTTAAACAGAAAGACACCAATTGTAGATCCTGATCCTAACTATATTCTGTAACTATCTGAAAACTTTTTGCCTTATTAAAAAACAAAGAATGGTAAAAAGAAATAGCTGGTAAAACAGTTTCAAGGCAGTTGCCTTGGATTTTTCATTGTAATTAGTTCACAGACCTTCAAAATACAAACAAGACTCATTAAATACAGATGAACACTCATAAAGCTATTGATCAGCATTTTTAAGCCCTCAGAAGATATCTATCCCTCACCCTAATTAAGACATGGTAGTTTATAACCTAAAAATGGCAGAGGGGAGAGGGGCAGATATCTATTGTTGCTTTATCAATTATGGGGTTTTCTATTAGACTAAAATGATGTGTATAGGCTTTGAAATACATAATGCCAATGGCAGTTCCTGTCTTTATGAAAAAGGGGCTCTGGTAACAACAAAGTCTGTTTCATGGTCTGCTCTGGTATTCCACTTGACGGTCTATCTCCTCAGATAACGGGATGTGTCCTGAGGCCACAGTCCTGATACTGAGCTATATGTAACACTGGCGACAAAACAAGCATAGAATTCT
>VXBZ01012333.1:32318-68203 GCA_013399135.1 Heliornis fulica
GGGGGGGTGGGGAATAAAATGCCATATGCATACATGCATTACATTGGAATGATAAATCTACTTCACTAGTCTGATCCTGTACCTTTTGTATGATCTTTAGCAAAAACATACATAAAAATAATTGTCTGCTTACCTACAAGAAACGTTTCTGATTGTCCTTCGTGCATGAGAACGATTCTTTATGGGCCACATGAATCTCAGGCTGCATCCTGGCTGACTACAAGAAGCTGCACATGTGCATAATGTTAAACAGCAGCTTCTCTCTGGAGAACAAAGAGCTGTGCTCACAGACATTTTGTACTTTGGCAAGCTCAGTCATCAGTGAAATGACGTGGGTTTTTTTATCTAGAGGAGTAACTGGGTGAGCAGGACCCATCAGACTGCAAGCTTTCCACCTCCTGAAGACAGATGTATACCTGGCAGCCTTTCTCAGAGGAAACGAGATAACTCGTTTAGATAGCAGCACATCACTGCTTTTGAATTGCAGAACCAAGTTCAAAGGGACAGACTGCTCTGCCCTACTACAAGAGGGCAGAGAGCACAAAGCTAGATGACAATTGGTCCCTTCAAATCCCTACGATTCTGTGATTCTGTGGAACATGGTTTTTTTAAAAAAAAAAAAAAAAAAAAAAGAAGACTGCAGTGGAAGCACAGAGAGCTCCAAATTGTAGAAAGATTAGAAGCTAAATACATTTGTGAGCAGAAATGGTGACATCTTGACTGTGTCCAACATAGGGCAGAACAGGTGTGTGTGTTTACATCAGAGTGGTATTAAGCAGGAATTCACTCAGCTAAACTGGAGCAAAAGGAGTAGAAAGTCACAGAGACTGTTTACAAATAAAAATATACAAAAGGAGAACCTGCAAACAGTTAAACAAACAAAAAAAAGAGGTGTTGAAGAGAAATCAATAGGATGACTACTCTCAAAGGAAGTGATTGACACATGTAGCAAGCAAAACACTCAATTATGTGGAGATTATTTCTGTATTAGTATTTGGTTTGAAACCATGACCAGGCAGGTCTAATTTCTTTCTCTACTAATCTCTATCTAATTTCTCTCTCTTCTCTTTTTAAAGTTGTATTAGGATAACATTTCAAGTATGCTCTGCATGAATTCCAGAAGCAACGTGTGCCAGTGGGAAGGAGACATACAGCATCTTAGTGAACACAAGAGAGCTCAATCAAAATTTCAGTGTCATTTTGGTTTGGTTTTGGTTTTTGTTTTTGGTTGTTTTTTTTAATTATTGCGATTGCTTTCTGTTTTCCTTTCAGATCTGGAAAGCTGCAGATTGACAGATCTCTGGATTTTTTATGTTGTGATTCTTTTCTCCTAGGATCAATGCCCTACTGGTTCTGGGAAACTTGTGACCTCTGCATTTTTAATTAGAACTTGTAACTTTTTTCCATAGCAACATATTTTGATGTTGCAAACACAGATTCTGTCAAATCAAACAACTTCTGGACAGATGAAGTTCAATTACATATAAACACTGAGCAGCAATAAGATGTATGATACAACACAGTTAAGAAAAAAATTATCAAAAGAGGGATGGAAGTCTTGGCTACAGTTACTTTATAAGTTTGATCTTAGTAATTCATGAATCGATACAAAAATAAAATAATAATTACACTGTATGCTGGTTTAGATGCAGAATTCTCAAACCAGTTTTCTCACAGTTCAGAGCAGATAAAATCCAGCTAACTTGTGTGCCAGTACTCACATGGTACAACAGAAGTGAACTGTTCTCAGGAAATATTCTTGATGTGGAAAAAGCCTCACTCACAAGGATGAGCTGTACAATAAGCAGTCAGTGAAAGAAAAATAAATCCTCTGCCACAAAACCTGAGTTCCAATATTAACAGACCCATGAATGATGGAATTAAATATTTTGGGTGAAGAAAAAGAATTTGCTATCATACAGCAGTTACATTATGTATTTAAAAAATATGATACATGCATTGCATATGCAAAAAAAAAATCCTTTCATAAGAAACTGTTTTTTTTTTCATTCAGATACACTATTTGTGTGTTACTAGAATTCATTCACTGACTTGACTACAGACATTTTTGGCATTACTGTTCTTGACATCAATGTGAGGTTTTTTAACATATTTCAGTGGCAAGACACTTAAGCATAACAGTGCTTCGTCTCATCTTTCCCTTGTAGATACCAAGAAAGGCATTACCAAATTTCCTCTCTAATGTGAAAAAGTCTTAGACAAAAATAATATTATTTTCTGGTTAACTAGACTTTTGCTCACCTCTACCATATTTAGTTACCTCTGTTTTCATTTCCTGCTTTAACTAAGACTCAGCTTCAGACCAAGAAAGCATCTTTCAGTGCCATTACCAATACCACACAAGACAATCACACCTCTGCAAGGACACCCATGTACTCATGCAGGCCAGCAGACAAGAGCTATGGACCTGCCCATCAAGTTTTTAAAACACATGTTGATCTGCACAAACACCTTCAAGAAGAAAAGGCAAACACTAATGTCGGAATAATTGGGGTTTTTTCTCCCTCTGGTTAGCACTGTACACGATTACTATTCCTTTGTTGTCAATTCATTTAAGGAAACTGACATCTACTTTGCTGGTATTACAAATGAGATACAGAAGGAGCATTGCCATATTTATGTGTACTTCTAAAAGGACAATAAAAAAACAAAACTGTTTTAAAAATTGTTTAAAAAAAAGCCAAGTAGTAAAACCAGAATATTTTGGAGTTAGAGAAACAAAATTTCCAGGATTTTGCTATAAAGTATAGATTGTTCAAACTTGAGCCTGCAGCAAACAGATATGGCTTATATAAAAACAGCTCTGTGAGAGAAGATGAAACAAACACTGCATTTACAAAACCAGCAGCATTCATTCCCTTTGGAGTCCACAGTTTTCCCAGCTATTTCCATAAATCCTGGCTGCCTCAGGAGTCCTAAGGATGCCATAAACATAAGCCATCTTAAAAATCTAGAAGGCTAAATGATCTGTCTCTCATCTTAAGCAGACAGTCTAGGAGAATGTCTAACAGGACTTTACCAACAAAGTTGCTGAAAAGAGAGCTGAGATTCATGGGTCCTTGCCCTTTCCCAGCCCTCCTCCACCAGTATCAGCCTGCAGCCTGCTCTGTAAAAGTTATTGCTCACCCACAGAGCAAAATTACAGATATTCTCCAGGGACAATCTCTTTCTTCTACCAACCACTCATCAATTTGATGAGGTATGGAAACCAGAAAAAGGGAGTTTAAAAAAAAGTCACTAAGAGTTTCCTATAGCAGAGTGTAAATGCTGCAACTGCCTCTTCAGCAGAGCCCTAGCCTACCCGCTTAGGCATTCTGTGTTTGGAGTGAGCTGTTATGGTAGGACCAGTGTGAAGAATTTTCTTGGTGATCCACACATCTGTGAAGCATGTGTATGTAATTATGCTTAAATAGAATGACATCAGCACTTAACAAACACTCAGATCTGCTCATCTCACTAGAAATGTGTTTGGCACTGCATTGATGGCATGTTTTTTCTGAAAAATATGTGGGCTTAAAAGTTTATGCAAGGCTTTCTGAGGGCTAATAATAACCGTAACATTTATTAGAAAAAATACTCCTGGTTACTACAGTATCTTTTTTATCACTAAGTCACCAGAGATCGAGGAAAAAAATGACAAAATATGGAGATTTTTCCAATAAACTAATTATTGGAATATTAAAAATCGCCAATTTCAGTATTCTTTCTTTTTAATTCAATTCACTAGTGCCAGGTTCCAACTAGCTTTTTTAAAATGAAACCTATGAAACAGTAAGTCTATCCAATTTTTGCAACCTCTTCCAAGTCCTGTCACAGGTTTTGCATAGGGAGGATGTGAGGTTTAGAGAGATTTTGCACCACCTAGTGATGTCTGCATCAGCAGAGGGGAAGCAGCTGCTTGCACTGAGTTCCAAGTGACTTCTGAGCAGGTAAAATGAACTCAGCAAAAAATTCGTGGAAGGTTTGGAAACTGCTGCCCCAGAAATACAGGCATGCTGCTTGCCTTCCAGCAGCACAGTACCAGCTCTGTGCTGTGAGCATCTCCTCTGTTTGCTTGAGAACTACTTGGTGCTGGCACTGCTACACCTGCCTGGTGCTTGTGTTAGAAGAGGCCTTAACAAGCCACAGTCGCACTGGCTCCCAGGGCAGCTACATTATGTGCTCAGACGTCTGAAAGCACAATGGACTTTACTGCATGAACGTGTGAAGGGACATGAGGAAAGCCACAGATTCCTGCTCAGTGGGCTCTCACCCCAGGAGGGGAAAGCTTGGTCTCTAAACACAGTGAGAGTACTGCACAAGCTGCAATGTAAGGGGGCTGGGACTGCATATGGGTCATTATCTCCTTCCTTAAATAATCACAGAACATATCAAATTGTAAGGGACCCACAGTGATCGAGTCCAACTATCTGCTCCACACAGGACTACCTACAACTAAATCAAATGACTGACAGTGTCACCTGGAAATATAGATAATGAAATATATATTATATATGTCATATGTATAATATAGTAAGGTGTATTGTATATTACATAAATGTAATTACCAGAAATATAACAGGATGTAAAAATTACTTTCTCACTCTCTGAAATCTTTGTACTACATTAAGTATACAATATTTTTCTGTACCTTTTAACTCTTTTTTTGTGGTTAGACTGAGAGTCACAGTTAACTCAGGCAGTCGACTGCCTTCTGCTCACAGATTTAAGTGCCAGAACACTGTTTGTCCAGAATTGATTAGTATAAAAGCCTCATTTAAATAAGCAGCATGAAAGCAGAGTTTCCCTCCTCCACTCAACTCTCTGTGGAAACGAAAAGCAAAAAAATTGAATGAAAGACAATGTCGACTTTCAACTGCCATGTTCAATGTAGAATCATCCAACTGGACTTCCTTTTTCAATAAATTCCTATTAAACTGTGGCAAGTAAATCTAACAAATATTCAATTTTCCCCAATGTAAAGTGCATATTACTTCACATAAGTAATGAATCAGGCCAAACATCTTTTTAGCTAAATATTTTGTCTCCTGCAATAATGTCTAAAAGATAACCATGGAAGTGTATAAGATTAGAACATCCATGTGTTAAAGAGCTCCAGAATATCCTCCCACCCTCTAGAAACATCGATTTTACAGCTTTCTTAAATCAGAAGACAGCACTGGTCCTCCCTGGATTGCCTTTCCAGCAATGTGTTCGTTTTCTCTCGAGCACATACAAATTTCCCATGTCTGCAACACTCTATGGCAACAGGAACAATCATCTTCACTCTGAGAGTGGCTTGTGTTGCCCCCTACTTCTCATGTTGTAGAAAGCACACTAGAATTACCTTTGCAATGTCTCTCATGACTTAACAGAATTCTATCAGATCTCTCCCTTTTCCCCCCCCATTATTTTACTCCTTTCCAGACTAAAGCATTCAATTAGGCTGCTTCTGCATGAAAAATAATTGTACATTCTTCATTGTCCTCACCCTGCTTTAAAATTTTTCTGGTTCTACTATCTTCCTTCTGAAGCAGTGGAATGACAACCACATATGTGTGCGTGGGGAATTTTTACAGTGATAGTTTTTTTCTAGAAGTCACCTTCCCTTCTTCTCTCTGTAACAGACTAATTAAAAGCAACAAACTCCAGTCACTATTATAGGTATTTTTCCAGATTTTTAATAGTCGGCTCAAAGCCAATCACTATAAATATTAATAAGGGTTTTGAGGGGTTTTGTTCTGGTTTGTTTTCCTTATCCTGGTGTATCTCTTTCATTTCATTTGTCACATGATGTAATCATCCTGTACATCATCCTGTAATTCTTCAGGGAGATCAAAGGCAAGAGCCTACTATGAAATGGAGTCTTCTTGTTGTTTTCCCATTCCCAATGGCTCATGAATGCTGATGAGCATGTGTTCAAGACCCCTGCAGGACTCCCTGGAAAGTGACTATTTCATCATGTCCTGTTGCCTACATTCTAAACCATTCATTTCAACATGTAAGTTCCTACACTCTAACAGCCTAGTGGTTTGAGTATCGAAATGTGGCACCAGCGTAGAGCAAAGCAAAGCCCATTCCACTGTTTCTAAGGACCTCTAACCTACAGGCCAGCATTAACCATATTCTGAGAACATCTGTTAGATGCAATCTTGGGATCATGAGAGGTGATCACTGCATTCTTAGAATCTGATCCAATTTACCTACTGAGAAGCTCAGAGAAGGCAGCCACTTAATTGCAGAGCCTCATGGCTCTATGTGCTAAACAACTAAGCCTTTCAAAGATTGACTTGTGTCCAGGGATTTAATTAACTTTAAAATGAGAGAGTAAAATGACAGTTGATGGTAGTGCAGTAGATGTGCAGAGGTTTTTACATATTGCTATTTTAAAATTAGGTGACCAAACTTATCCCTCTTGTTTTTTCTTAACTTTGAATCTGGCTTTTTTTGCCAAGTCTTTTGAAAGACCACATACAAATGCCACCTGTTATCTGGACTGGGTGATAGGTGATATTTTTGGCAGCATTAATTTTTTATAGAACTTCCTTTACGTCCAAGATTCCTTAGTATTTATTTTGTAGTTACTAGCCTGTGTCCTCTGGGAGTCTTGGGCTGAGAACTTTCTGCCGTGGTTTTGTTTGGTATTTGAATTAACATTCAGCTTCTTTTTTGTGTCATGGAGTCAGGCTTCCCCCACAGACTGAAGTTTGGTTTTCTTTAACCCTCTTCAGAGAACCTATTATCTGACATTAATCCCCTGAGCCTACAGATTAACCATCCTGACATATTAAAAGGCTATAATTTGAAAGCAATCAAATAAGCAAGAAAGGTGAAACATGACACTATCAGAGCCTAAACATTACACTGATGGATCAGCTGGCAACATTTCAGGAGCTACACAGAATTTGTTCTCATCTTCTAGTGGAAGTCAACAAATCTTATTTTTCTTTTCAAGGGAATGTGTATAGTGAATTATTTGCTAATAGTAGATGGCTAAAGTGTACCAGTCTGACAAAAGTTGAACCTAGTGATCTGCTACACTGCAGTTTCATGTTGAGGAAGGAAAGTCGCTGTTCCTGAGGATATTAACTCCCCAGAAATGGCACTCCATACTTTGGTTTTACTTGCCTGTAAGGACAAGTGCAGACTTTAAACAGAAGAAATCGTTAGTTTTTCTAAGTAGCCATCACTGCAGAATTCCCTTCATTACACAGCACAGGAAAATAAGAGGCATAACTGCAGAGTACCCAGAAAAAGGAATAAAATCCCACAGTTACTGTGTCTGGAGGGCTGCAGACCACTGAACCATCTCACCCACAACAGAAACATGAGAAAGAAATAGGCTCTGGCAACCTGTGATACATACCCAGGTATTTGCAGTTCAGTCTAATAATTTTTGGAGAGCCACAGGTATACTCTATAGATGACAGACTTCTTTACCAGAAACAGGATCTAAAGAAAAACAGAGAAAGCTATATACATCAGTTTACTATCCTTGACTTCCCTAATACCTCTGACTGCACTCCTTACTCTTCTTAGCTTTGAGAATTTCAAAGGACAGTTAAATACTGTGAAATGCAATTTGTAATTGTAATATAAAGTATTACCTCCAAAACAGTGTTTTAAACACCTATGTAACAGATGCTGATGCTTTGTCTTATGGTTAAAAAAGATGATGCATTCCACATCTGTTCCTGAGTCACCAGGACAGAGATTAGAACGTTACGTTTGTGTTTAGATTATCTGCTATTAACACATCCGGGTGACTGTCCTGGGATTAACTGGATGAACTGTCATTCATGTACTATCACCTGTTATCTGGTTCTCACAAGGTTTGTAGGCAACTCTGTAACTACCTCCTCCACATAAGGAAGGGACACAAGAAAATGGAAAAGGTCAAACTTCTGAAGTAATATTCACCATGTGCTTAACATTTACATCATCATTTATGTCAACAGGTGGCAAAGTAACCCAAGGGACAGACTGAAAACATGGTACATGTTCATTTACATCCAAACCCACAGTTATGTTACTGTATGAAAGGACTGAACAGGTAAAAGGCCAGACCTATAAAGGAAGTTAAACTCCAATGAACAAGCAATGCTGCTTCCTGGAGATCCTCCAACAAAGTAATGAAAAGATCTGGTGCTCTCAACATACTTGATGTAGACTGACATACCCCTATGACAGAAATTACAAAATAATGGTGAAATTGGAGCCAAACCTCCTACATAATGGCAAAAGGTTATCAGTAGTAGCCCCCCAAAAAGGCATCAAAAACACAATATACACACTAAATGCAATTTTATTCATGTAGCATCTTTAAGTCAGTATCTACAGTTGTCTGGGACAGGCAAATTCAGGCCTAGGTTTATGTCCTAGGACCAGGATAAAATTTAAGTAAGAAGCAACTGCTTGGGGTTTTTTGTTAGGTGGAAGTTAACATGAAGGTACTATTTTAGTTTTCAAATGTACTTGCTGAAATACACTCAAGAGTCCTTGAAAACCTCAGAAGTGAAGAGATGAGCAGGAGTACAGAGTGTCTCCCTTTTGATCTACATTCACAGAAGCTTTTCTGAAATGATAACAAGTAACAAGTTGCAAACATTTACGAGGTGTTACCTACAGTGAGGGAAAACTACCCAGATTGCATCCTATTCTACTAGTTCACTCACAGATGGCAATTTGAAAGAATGTTTTTCTGAAAGTGCCTGCTATAGTGCCAGCCTGAGAAATACATGCAGAGCTCTGATTTCTAATATAAACACAAGTTAATACAGAGCTGTTTGAAAAGTTGAGACAAATGCTTCAATTTATCACATCTCTCAGTACAAAAGAACCCTAATTGCTGAAAATCTCTTAGATGATAATAAGGAGCCTCTTCTCAGAGAAGCTGGAGAAAGTCATACCTGACCACTGTCCCAAAAAGTGTTGCAAGTCTTCCTTGCAGTTAGTGAAGGAAAACATTAAAGTCAGGAATTTGACAGAGATCTGACACAAGCTCCAGCATAATTAAAGAAGGCAGAAGACAAGTTGTCCAAGAGAGTGTTGCAATGTCAACCAAATCCATTCTTCACATTGCATGAGGTACAACAGAAATGAGCAAGGTCCAGTTTTGCAAAGCAATGCGTCTTGACTGGGCCACGTCAGCGTTTCCCTTTAGTGCCAGCTTTGTAAAATTTAAAAACTGAATTATCTTTCTCTGCTGTTTCTTTTCTATTATGGTTTCGAGAGTGGGCTACTGGCTTTAACACTCAACATAATCTGCCACTTTCTAAGGGCACCAATTATCACTTCCATCTGCAGTTTTACAAAACAAAACTCTGAGAAAGAAAAAAAAAAAGAGTAAACAAGAAGAATAAATTTTAACATGATGCGTTCGTTTCTTCTCATTTGGTTGTATTAAGGGCAATATGAATCCAGGAATGTGTTTGGTCCAAAAGTTTCAATGTCACTGAAACCTTGATCTTCAGAAAAAAATGGAAGATGAACTTTGCCTGTATAGACCTTTAAATAAAAATAGCATTTTTATTAATGTATTCTTCCCAAGTGCCTGCTTCTTCCTAGTATGTTTCCCATCCTAATACTCTATGTTTTTGCAGCTGGCAACTGACACTGCCAATGAGCCTTTATGTTCAATGTTATTTAATATATTCCCATCAGAAAGCTATTTTTACTAGTCACTTTCAGTATCTTCTTGAAATGTTTTTGCATACAATGTTCATATTTTATTTTGCATTTTTCCCATAGGATAAGTAAATAAAGGTTCAAACAACAATATTGAAAGAATTTAGGCTTGTTTGCTGAGAGAAAGAATTTCATAGAATGGAAAACTGCTTTGTTTTATCAAAAATAAAGGAAAAAATGCAACTTTATATTTCAGATGGCTATACTGGAAATAACTGGTATAGCACCATCATAACTGGGCATTTCCATTTAATTTTATAGGTATGGGAAAATAATGTGATCAATTAGTTTTATAAATGGCAGGATAAGAAGTTCCCAAGTACTGACAATCTCTTAAACAGCTACAACTGTCCCTTCAAGAGGCAGCCTGTCTGGATCTGTGTGCACGTGCCATTTTTCAATGAAAGTGCCATTTCCAGGCCCAGCAGTAAACGCTGTGGCTAAGCCCATGCCACCTGATTTTGTCTCAGTGTTTCGGCAGCACTTTCACCACATCACACAGCACTGTGTTCTGCTGTCACAGTGACAGAGTGATGCACCTTCAGGCTCACATCTGTGGGAAACATCAGCCTATTGTAGGGCACAGGACCATTCTTTGTGCCAAGGGCATTTGAGCTGGATGCTCTCACAATCCTTCCTAGAAGTTCATACATGCAAAACTCAAAACACCTTACAAGAGGAATCAGTTCTGCCTGAGAGTACAGCAGTGGCATTCACAATTCAGAGATACTTTGCTCACAAAACTGTTTCAGTTTGGGCTGATTCACAGTGCTTGAAGAGTGTGTGTCATTTACACGTGTTTGCTCAGGACATATCTGCCATTGCTGCATTTCAGTAAAATGTACATTTCCTTTCTGCTATAATCCACTAAATAAGCATACTCTGTCCCTTCCCCTGGACTGAGAACAGTTTTATTCACATACAACCAGTATAAAAATACCGTGACCTCTTTAACAATCTTCAAGCCAATCCTTTCTGCTGAATTAGAAAAATAATCTTATGTGGCTACAGAAATAATGTTTGTGTTTTATCAGTGTTGTTCCCGCCAAAGGCTGGATTATCTGTTTCACATCCATTTAAACACAGGAAGGTTATAACAGGGCAGACAGCAATCTGGACTTTATTGGCTGGGAAAACTGACCTCATAAATCTGATCTGATACATCTGTCCTTTCGGCTGTCTGCATCTATGCCCATGCATCCAGTTGGCCATGTGCCTGCTCAGCGGTAGATCAGCTTCTGTGGCTACTGCACAGAGGATTTTCCAACTTTCTACTACAAAAATAAATATATTGAAATAAGTGTAGAAAGGAAGACATGTTTATGGTTGCTTGTAGGTACTTAAGACAGACAATGTAGTGTTCTGATAAACAGTCAGCCACTCAAACTACCCAGAGTTAATTATGTCTATCCATCCATTTCTGTATCAGACACTGATATTACTCTCACTGACACACTTTCTGAGTATGCCAGAATGAACCGAGTACATCACTACACAACGTTGCAGGCCATTTCATATCCCTAATACCCTACAGCTCCCACCTCTACAGCAGAAGATTTGCATCTACCACTTGAGCTCAGTTTTAAAACACCAAACTTTCAAAGAGACCAAGTTTCAAGTAGGGACGAAGGAACAGAACTAGAAACTGTAACTACAAAGAAAACATTATGATGTAACAATTTTTGCAGGTACATGAATTGGCTGAATTGCATGCACTAGGGTGAAATGTTTCAGTTTATCACCAAAAGCACATGATCTCTGATGATCTGCAGCACAGTGCAGATACACAATAGCAAGGTTTTTGAAAGGAGTCACCAGCCATCACTTTTCCTCCAGTATTCTGGCCATTCTATGACTCAGGTCAATCCTTAAAGGCTTACACCACTTGTTTTCCACCAATAAACCAATTTCATACAGTAAGTGAATACAAGGGAAAAAAAGAGAAAGAGTGTGTTTTGCTCCTCACCTTTACAAAATGAAGACTGTCAATCTATAAAAACATAAGTCCCTATACCAACAGGCTGCTTTTAAAACAGCTCATACTAGCCCTTATTTCTATTAACTTCCACTGGTCTCTCAAAGCCTTGATACAGAACCTCAAAATTATACTCAAAATGACACTATAGGAGTAGGAACCAATTAAAAATTAAGTATTGTCATTTTAGAACATTTCCCTCCTGCCTTAGATTTATTTTTTATTTTTCAATAGACACACAGGTGATTTAATGATTAATAAACATTTCTGTTCCAAATGTCTTAGTTGCTAGACACACGTAACGACAGTAAAACGTACACCTGAAGAGCCTTAGCATCTGTACTGATTTATGCTTCTTTTCAGGCACTGTTGTTTAACTTCATAGTGAAAGAGCATAGGATTAAAAAACAGATTAGCCTCCACACTATGGATGGATTTGGCAGTCCAGCTGCTCAGAAGGAAAGCAGAGAAGAATAGGCTCATGCTATTGATCCAATTTTCTGCTATGTGCTGACAGGCTGCAGAAGCTTGATCTAATTTTACAATGACTCCACCTCCCAATAGCTCTTCCAGTAGTGCAGGATAAGATAAGAAGATCATGAGAACAGCAGCTGATAGAATAATCCACGCGTTGATGATTTTTTTCTCCCTGCTTACTCCCTGTGTTTTAATGTACTTTTGTGGTTCAGCATTGGTTTCAGCCTGTGCCTTCTGAGTCAACTAGAGTACAAAGTAAAGCAATGGGAAAAATCAAATTTTTGAATTTTGTCCAAATGGAACTGGACAAAAATAGACTCAAAGATTCTCATTGCAAATTTGACTCTGGAATGAGAGTTGTGTTGAGGTTTATTTTGTTCTCTTTTGGGTTTTCCTCCTTTTCACTCAGCTCTTCCTTGCAATAAGGGCGATGTGAGAAGAACAATGTTGGGAAAGAGAAATTTCCTTGTTCCCAGCCAAGCAGGTTAAAAAATTAAGTGACCCAGAGGTTTTGAAGAACTCGCTTTTGAGACTGATGTCAATGAAGAAACTTAGCAGAGCAGGGCGAGTTGCTGTCAGTCACCTTTTCAATACATACTTTCTTTACCAGTCATGCTAGAATTTGGGTCTGCAGTTTCTCATCAGTGCAATATGTAAATGCTAATGATTTAAATGCTGGACATCTACAGGCATTACAAAGTTAAATATACTTCTAAAAGAAAATTTACATTTAACAATAACGATGAACAGTTCACTTCCATTCCATCACTGGGTAGTCTCTACCTGCCCGGCCTTCCCGTGCCTGTGACCACTTAGAAAACGTGGTTCTGTGTCGCTCTGTCTGATTTACTTGGAGAACACACTTAAGAGCCTAGGAGTTAAGATTTACAAGCATGGATGATGATATGTTTTATGATTTACTAACAACCAAGGCTAAGGATGATAAACTGCAATTCAGTATCTCCCCATTCCCCAATATTCTACAGAAACTGCAAGCAACTAATGCCCTTTCCTCTTCAGCTGAGCTGTCGCAAAAGCATGGTTTGATTCCCAAAGGGCAGTGTGTGAACAGTGCTGTATGCTCTTTTCAAAGTTCAAGCAGCTAAGGGACTGATGGGCCATATGTAAACAGAAAATGCATGATGATAAAAAAACAAAGATGAGGCGCACACCAAACTTTTCACGCTGACCACCAGGATGTATGGTGACTTAGGGCCCACTAAAGAGCTGCCTGCAGAAAATCACAATTAGAGCCATCTGAAGAATAACAGAGGTGCTCTTTGATTGTCATGCAAGTTATCCTGGACCTCCAGAACTCCTCAGTACGTTCGTTACAGGAAAGCATTAAGCATATGTGAGACTTTTGAGTTCTGCTCTTAATATAGCAGCACCTATAATTCCTAGTTTAATTTCCAAGCAGAATTACTTTACCCATCTGCATTTGGAATGATAGAGACTTCGGAAAGGCTTATTCAATGACAAACACAATGTAAAGTTGTATTTACATGTCTGAGGAGAAAAGTACAAAGAGGAAAACCCAAACCACCAACTCTCCCTTCTTGCATAATGAAGAATAGTTTTAAGACATAATGTGGTTCAGCATTTCAAAAAAATCACAGTGTAACAAGGAGAATGATGCCAAGACACACAGCAGAATGGCAGGAACTCATACTGCACCAAGCCTTTAACACTACACATCTTGGGTATTCATGCAGAAGCCAGGCATGATGTTATCCACAAGGCAGATGTAGGTCCACATCTAGTCACCAACTATGCTGTGTGGTCTTTCAGATTACAAGAGTGAAGACAAAATGAAGCAAGAGCCTTAAGCAATACTGATTATTTGCACGTTTTTCCAAATAGCAATCATAGAATGGACAATCAAAACTCCTTTTTATGGTGATGATTGTTCTAGTCATCTCTTTTTCATGTTAGGAAAGAGGATATGACATGAGTGCTGTGCTAAGGACAGGAGGAATACAATCAATATCCAGGTTAGAACCAGTATCTGCCTCTTATTTGGGGATTGTCTGGTCTAAGTGGGCTTCCTCCTGGCATCCAAAGAGGACCAACATGAGTTTCATAAACCAGGCTCTTGATGAGCTACCCAACGTACATGTCATCTCCCACTACTGTCAGAAGAACATTTTCAGTGAAACACTTGGTACTCCTCTAGACATGAGGCAGTGCCAGCAAGGTAATTAACCCACTGATTCCAGATATAAAATCTGTGCAAATCTCACGGTGGTTAATCTATCCACTTAATCCATAGTCTCCAATTCCTCAATAGCATGAGAGTAAGTTTGTGTTTGCTGAGCAGTACATGACCACATTATATAAAGCTGCTGCTAGCAATATGAAAACACATTAAAAGTTTAACTAACACAATGTGTTTCAGAAGAATTTGCTTTCTTTGGAGCTGGAATGTCCCCATAAAAAGGCATGATCTGTACTAGACCGAGCTGTCCAATGATCTGCAAATGCTGCACATTGTGTCCTGGAGTAAACCCTGCTTTCTTCAAACCCAAATTGGTTTGGATTTGTCCTGTGCATAGAGAAAGCAATTTCAACTAGTGCTACAGCTGCATGTCTTTAATGTGCATTTTTATTTTATGGTTGACTTTCACTGATATACTTTCACTTCATAGTACTGCAAATCCACAGAGCCTCTTCACTGTACCCCTGGCAGAGGGTGTTTGAGAACATGTCCCAGAAAAAGCATAGCTGTTCCCAATTTCCAGGCTTGATCTATAACCCTGATTGGGGAGGTAGGGGTAGAAAAAAAAAAAAGATTAAAAATTTCCCACCAATACAGAGGTGAAAATCACAGTGAAGACGAGATGATGTCTGTATTATTGAAAGAAAAACCCAGTGGGTGAGTGTTATGGTCTCAGGAGGAGTTGACCACATGCCTGGTTTTCCTCATAGCAAAACTGGGAAGATGTGCCTCCCTCCAGTTTTCAACTCAGAATGCTTCTCACACATAGAACTATGCCTTTAACTGCAGAACGACTTGACATACGTAAGCACTCCCACACTGGCTCAACCCAATGGTAGTTCTGGCCTGGAGTTCTGTCTCCAGCAGTGTCCCAAAGATGTGTAGAAAACAAGTGCAAGAAACAGGGCAAGTGCAGAGCAATTCACTCTGATATACCCTCCCAGCTTACTGCCTTTTTTAGTAGTAAAGCCAAGTCGTAACACTGGCAGGGAGTCCCAGCTTTTTAGACTTTCACCAGTTCTATTGTTGTAACACAATACAGAGCTCAGGTCCTGGAAGACAAGTAAATACTTCTAAAGCATTGCTTTAAATGCAAGCATTTGCACTTCTTTTAAGCCTCCCCAAAGTTTAATTAAGATTTATCACTGAAGATCAGAAGTCTTTGAACACAGAGATAGTGAAGAGAAAGCATGTTGACTCTTTTGCTGTCAGGGCAGGATCGCTCCAACTGAGGGATCTTTAAGCTGTTTGAAAATGTCTTACCCTCAACAGTCAAATGCATCTCACTCAGAGTCTGATGTAAAGCCGATGTTCTAATTTCATAGCACCATTTGTACCCCAGCCCCCTCCCTTGGATAGTACTGCAGGTACTACAGCTGAGTACAGAATCCAGGGTCTGTCACTGCTAGGCTGTGAATTTTTTCCTTTGCACATACACATGATAAAAAATTAATTATAGATGTAGGGNTTTTTTTCCTTTGCGTGTGTGCACATACACATGATAAAAAAATTAATTATAGATGTAGGGGATAACCCTCGTGCTTTAAGATAATATTCATATTCTGATATCTAGTAAGAGAAAGAAAGTGATGGCTGCCTTAGAAAAATGGGCTCCCTCCAAGAGACTGAACTAGCTTCTCTTAGCACCACGGAGTGGTGTTCAGTAGGGTGGATTCATGTCCACTCTGAGACACAATTCACATGCCCAAAAGACAACTGCAGTCAAGGGTTGATCTCACTGCTGTGAAAGCAGAAAGGCCTCGTCAATACCAGCAGAATCTGAACCAAGAGAAATACTGAGAATCAGCCTGACAAACAGACAGCACTCCTCCTTTACAGTGAATAAAAGCCACTGCAGAGAAGAGACATTTTATGCTTCATTGTTGTGAATCTGGTCTTTACTCTTGGACTGTTTCTCTCCATCAGGTTATACAAACCTATGTGTCCCCAGAAAGTGTCTCTTCAAGTACATTTCCCTTTGTGATTAAAATACCATTTTGAAAATAAAATTGCCCCATGACAAGGATAAATGACAGAACAGCGGCTGTAGTTATTAGCATGTAAGGACTTGCATAACACAACACTACTAAGCAGAAATATACTCCTGCAGACTATCAGAATTATTCCTTCACATGGGCAAAGGGTTCACTGTTGGTTTTTTTAATGAACAAGTAGTGTAACAGGTGGTTTGACTACTGAAGACACGGTTTAAGCAGATGTTGGTACTGCTTGGAAATTTCAGACATCTCATGAAACCTGTATGTCTCTGAAATCACCTACAGAAACCTTGGGACACATTTCTGCATCGGCGTGTTGAGACCTAAGTGCAGGTCTAGTCTCCTGTGCAGTGGAGTTAGAAAAGGTTTACAGAAGGACATGTAAAGATACTAAGATGATAAAACAGCTACCTTATGAAGAGGCTAGAAAAGACTACAGTTCCTTGGATTGGGGAGGAAGAGGGTAGGGCAGAACATATGTAGTGAGGTCAACACACTGGTGGGAAGGGATGCCATCCAGAGGGACTTTGACAGGCTGGAGAAATGGATCCATGTGAACTGTGTGAAGTTCAACAAAGTCAAGTGCAAGGTCCTGCATGTGGGTTGGCACAATCCCAAGCACAGCTACAGGCTGGGCAGAGAATGGATTGAGCACAGCCCTGAGGAGAAGAATTTAATCTAGTGGCTGGCGCTCCTGTCCATGGCAGGGTTGTAGGAACTGGATGATCTTTGAGGTCCCTTCCAAGCCAAAGCATTCTATGATTTCTATGTAAGTTTACAAAATTATGAAGTTACTGGATAAGGTGAATATGAAACTGCTGTTCAAGAAACCTGACACTTCTGAAACTTGTGGACATTCATTGAAACTTAAGTGAGATATGTCTTGAACACCTACCAGAAAGTACTTTAAAGAGCTGGTAGATAACTTCCAAATACTGTTGCTGCAAAAGGTCGTGGAAGGAAGTAGTACCTGCAGTCTGAAAAAAGAACCAAAGATCACAGACAACAGATTCATCAAAATATAAATGTATATAAATGTAATATAATTTGGGTAGGGGTGTGCTTTCAACATCCCTACTTCAACAACTGTGAGTAAATCTTATCTCCTGCTGCCGCTTCTGGGGAAAAAGTGCAATTTTTTTATTAATCTAATTCTACTGCAGTCATTAAATATTATTTTCTGTTCCTAAAGCTTTAATTATTAAAAAAGCAAGAAAGAAAGAAAAACAAAAGAAACAAACAAAAAACCACCCTAAAAATCAAAGAAACAAAATAACCAACCCCAAGACAGCAGATTTACCCCAGAATAGAGACTAACAGAGCTAATGCTTTCAGGCATTGATATATAAAGAGTACAAGTGCTGGGTTTAGCTACTTCCATGCAACAGTGCTAGGAACAGGGAGCCGTGTTTTACAGCAACTCTTAAGTGTGCTCCTGATCAGGAAGAATTCTGCAGATGGGTTTAGTTTTTGAGGACTGAACTAAACTTAAAGAAATTAAATTTTGAATGACTGGAAATTTTGAATGACTCTGTGGTTCTACCCCATATCATGGCCTTTAGTACAGTAATCAATTTATAGTAAAATACAGGTAGCTTGAAAACATATACAGGGCATAGGCAAAGAAATTAGTTGATATAGTACAGCCTGTCCTGGTACCACGGCTTGGACAAACCCTAGATGAACTTCAAAGCAGCCATGTAACACCCAATAACGCAAGAGTAATTGCTAACTTTGCCAAATTACTTCTTTTTATCTGAACTTGGTGAAATTTTGCTAGTTAGTACTTCAGTCCTCTGCTGCGGCACAAATATTCACTTAAAAACTTTCAGCAAAACTGGTGTCCCTGAGAAAGAAGTTTTAGGCAGCATGTTTACAGAAAAAAAGCTGAGCCAAGCAAGCTGGAGCTCTTATGACTATGTTCAGACCAAAAAGCAGGAAAAGATATTTACTGAAAAGCCTAATTTTACCCTTAAAAATAATTATGTATACCAGCAACTTAAATGCCAAAGTGTTTGTCCAACCTCCTCCACAAGACTTCAGCAACAAGGCAACCTTCCCTGATAGCACTGAGTTCTCCTGTGATCTACTTTATGACAGAAGGTCACAGGGCACTTTGGAATGTTTTGGGGCTCACTGAAAAAAGAAGACAGTTCTGTGGAAAAATCTTTGACAAGGTGCTCATAGTTCCTGTGACGTTTGGAAGAAGCTCAGTATTCAGGGCCACTGAGCCTCCCTTAAGAACAAGTAGAGCATGATGCCTTGTAGGGCTTGCCTGTAGGTCAGGCTTGGACACACAGTGTTTTAAATGCCTGCAGTGAGACCTGCTGCTGTGTGAAGATTTACTACTACAACCCCAAAAGAAGGAAATATTCTGATACGATCATATGTAATTTGTCCACTAACATGTCAAAAAGGATGAGTTTATAATACTCATCCCCTGGGGATATAAAATCTCTTAACTGTATGCCAACTCCCAAAGGTCATAGGCAAAGTATGGCACGTACTGGCAAACTATTTGCATTATCTCAGCACACATTACATGCACGTGATGAAGCCAGACTTTGACAAGGAGATATAGTTCTACTGGAGCATGGCAGAAGAGCTGTAGGGAACAAGAGAAAACATGAGGCCTATTTCATAGACCAGAGCAGAGAGGACTCATTCGGTGCCAGAGCAGATACTCCACTCTGGTCCCAAATCCTGTGCAGCAAGCAGAGGAGCACTGCTGGAAGCCATGGTTTCTCAGAGAATCTGCAAAGGGTAGATGTCTCACTTGCAAAGGTCAGAGGTTATCCACTAACAAGTGACCAGACCGCCTGAAAACTGGTCTCATTTCATGCTGACACTGGGTGAGTGAGTCTTTAAACAGCTATGAGCTTCACTGACAGTGCTAATACCCTCCCAAAAAAGGATACCACTCTGAGACTGGCTCTTTGAAAGATTAATGCTAGCACAGTGTTAGAAACATATAACCAGTCAAAAACAAAAAAATATACCCAAGCCCAAACCAGGGGAAGCACATATTTACTAGCTCTTGGAATGCTCCTGTCATGGAGATGGATATGAAAGGCACACCAGACCACGGCATCGAAGGAGCTTTTGTCCAAAGAGAGAGACCTCATACCAAAGTCTGCAACTAGTGAACTCTTGACCAAGGAGAATTCAGACTTCAGTCCAAGTCTGGTTCAGCTGAAGGCAAAAAGCATCCTGGGGAAAAAAAAAATATTTGCAGCTACTAAGGAGAATATCTCAAAAGTGTTCAGCCTCTCACAGAAGAGCATGGAATATATATCTGAGTACTGAGTTTCGAAATCTGTAGTTCCTTTAATTTTTTAATAGCCTCACTGCCAAGCAATAGCTGAACATTAGTAAAAAAAAGGTATTCCAATAGAAGTGCAGGCCTTGCATATTCAAGAAATATTTGTAGTTATTGTATCTTTCCAAGCAACTATTAGGCAAAATCTCTGCTGAGCCCCAAGAGCAATGCAAGAGACAGTGCTGCACTGTCAATATCTCACTGCCATTAGAATTATATTCTCTGGCCATAACAGCACTGGAACAACCAACAGACATTTTGTTTCTAAGCCAGCTCAGGCTTTTAAGGTGTTTCAACTTAGTGTCAAATGGTTTCTTTCTAATGTGCACTACATAACTAACCAAAAGAGAACAAAAAGACTCGTGCAAATTACTTTCATAATTCGCCATAAATGAATGTTTCTAATCACCACTTACTTTGAATTGCAGTGTATTGGAAATGCATCACGTACAGACCAATTTTCCAGTGCACCCAAGCTCCATTCAGTGTGTGTTATCGACTCAATTGAAGCCATGAGGCAAAACAGTGAAGAAAATATTTATAGGAGACTGAATCCTATAGTAAATCAGTAATGAACTTGTTTGTCTGACCTATTTATTCATGACCCATAAGTGAGCTTCTGGTTTTTGCTACTAACTTCTACCATACACATAATACTATAAAGTAATGCTACACAAACTAACAAATAGACCACTTAATTCCTGTATCAACTTTTTCAGTTTTTGTAACTAACACAAGAAGATAATTTGCATTGTGATCATTCCATCCAAACTCTTCATTAACTTCTACTTAGCTAAACATGGGTAAGCTTTCTTCAGCTAAGTACTAAGGCAAAAGTTTAGTACCTTCTACATTCAATTTAGCCTTAGGAAAGAGATCTCAGACAAGTCTACACAAGATAGCTGTGTTCTCTTTTCTGGAAATTTTTAAAACTGGAAATTATAAATATTCTTTAAGGTAAACCAGGCGTGGTCTTACATTTTGAAGGCTTTATTTGAGGTGGTTAAAACTTCTCCTGCATTCACATCAACACACCTCCAAGACAGATGCAGAAAATGGGTTCTTTTTGATAGAATCTTTTTCATGTGGAGACTTAGTATTACAAGGAAGTATTGAGTGCAGCTGTTTGCACACACATGACGTGTCTCTGAAGAAAATAAAACTTGCTGACCTCATCCCACCTCCCTGAACTGTCAAAGGATAGCTGAACTGTTTGATACGCTGTTGTCCCCTTTATCAGCGACCCAACACCTCTCTAGAGTGTCAAGATTTTAGGAACAACAGTTATACTCACCTGTGTCACCTCCAAACCACAAAGATTCTGAAATAAGTGAAGACATCCTTTTGTGGAAGTTTTTTTTTTTTTTGGTAGCTGAGAAAGCAAGAAATCCTGAGCTCATGGAGGGTAAAAGTTAAGTGATCATTACTTTTAAAAAGAAAAGCAAGACTTTTCTTTTTAAAGCTGTGGTTGAGACCCCTGTTAAAAGAGAAAGACATATGACCTCTGTTCAGTTCTTTTGGCCACTCAGCTTGGAGTTGTGCACTTGGGACTGGGCATTTTGCTGTGCGTTGCTGATGTGCCTGGGGGGGCACAACCACTGCAAAAGCTAGAAACAGTGAAAACCTAAGGGAAGAGAATACAGGCTGGGGCTTTTCCCAGGGGGCAGGGGGTGGGCTGTCACAGATGCCTGGCCTTCTTGTTTCTATCAGACTACTGGTGAAAACTCAAGGAAAAGAATAAGGTACAAGAGGAGGATTTCTTCAGGACAGAAAGAAATGCTTTTGATACAGATTAGGTACAGACATAGTATATTAATTGGTGTGTCTGAACAAGCTTTTGTAACCACCAATTTAAGAGAAAGGCAGCTCTTGCAAGAAATCAATTGTAGAGATGCTGAACACAAGTCTGCACTAACTTCTGAGTAAAGAAAAAAAAGGATATCTTTTTATATCTGTTTTGATGCTGTTTGCTGCAGTCACATTATGGGCTATAATGCTCTTTCAAATTTTCCTGCACAGACTCCTAACCTGAGGGTATTCTAATGAAGCAAGATGACTGCTTAACACAGGAATAGCCTGGCATTCCTGCAATCAAATATGAAGCTAAGGTCAAATCGTGAGGTCAAGTTTTACAGGCAAAACTTTCAGAAACTCTGACGGCTGGCTGTGTAAAGAAAGACATCACACTTTGTCCTGTGACTGCTATCATGTCTGGAAAGCATTTTTCTTTTAGAAAAACAAAGTAATCTGCATAACCCTAGCAAATTGAGAAGGTAATTTTAGCACTTGAATCAAGCATTTTGTACTGCAATTTCCTTAAGGGTATTTCAGGCAATTTTATATGCACATCACCTGCAAGAAACAGCCTAGCAGTGAAGCCACTGTTGTCTTTGGCACTGTGAGGAAGCAATTTAAGGTTTGTCTACTAGCTTAAATAAAATAAAAAGATATGGTTGCTTTAGGTTCAGAAATCAGCAAATCCATGTGGCAAATAAGAAACATTATCTCAAAGCTATTTTACCTTCTTGCTCTACACCTTTACGTAGTACCTTCCATATATATTTCCCTTCAACAAAGGATTTTAAGGACAGGTCTTTCCAGTTGTCTGCCCTCTCCTGGATGGAATCAAAAAACGTTTAATTATTGCCACAGGTAAAATGCAGTGGTCTGCTTTTCAATGGGGGACAATTAAAATTTTTATCTTCTATCTGTGTAATCACAGATGCTACACTATGCCAGAATGAGAACTATTAAATTCTAAGGAGCTGCTTCATAATTCTCTACAGAGTTAACCAACTTTTTTTAGAGTAGAGCTTTTAGTCAATGTGCCCTCTTTTCTTTTCGCACCTTATAAGATTTTTTACTTTTGCATTTAATTCCCGTGTTTATCAGTGCTTAAAACACACTGTTGTTTCCTTTTAAAGTACTTAATCCTCCTCCACAAACATACTGGAAAGGATTTCCATATCTCTTTGTTGCTTAAGGCAAGCATGTTAAACACAGAATATCACGGCTCTGGAAGGGTTCTTATGTAATCCTTCCCTCTGCCCCAAGTCAGGGTCAAATATTTATTTGCTACTTTAGATCAGCGTTTGGCTGACCCCTGTTAAAGACAGCTGATAATGGGGACTGCAGGGAACCCAGTCCACTGCTTCACCGATTAACTATTGGTGTTCCTATAGGCTTGTTCATAGACTCATGACATCAGTAAAGGGCTCTAGAGATGACCTGCAAAAGGACCCATTCATCAGGGAGTTCGGAGTTTCTTTCTGAGCTCTTATCTTCACACTGAGTGCAAGGATTAAGATGCAAGGCAGAAAGGCTGAAGACTGATCGTCCCTTAAAGAGGTTTCAGTTCCTGACAGAGGAACCAGGAAGCTGGAGGTTTTCCTCATATTATGTATGCAGAGGCACACAACCACTGCATGCTTTGAAACTTTCACTGCACATCTGCGCATCGCTGCATGGACTAGGCACCAAGCCAAGGGCTGAATTCCTACGAGTCCGTGCAGCTCCCACACGTTTACAGCACTAGGACCCAGAGGGAGCTGGATTTCTGTGAGTCAGTGCAGCTAGCTGAGCCCTGAGAGCAGTGAATGAGGCTGGAAAGGCAGAGGGAATGTGAATGGCTCTTCTGGCTTGGGAAAGTGTCCACGGACAGGGGTGCTGCAGACTACAAAACAGCTTGGACAGCCCTCCGGATTCCCTGTACGCCCGGTGTCCAGTGATACTGCTCTGAGGTGAGTGACCCCACAACAGTCAGTTTTCACAAAGCAACTAATGCAGCTGTTTCAGCAGTTGTGGAAGTTTGATATCTTCAAAATTAGCCAGTGCACTTTTGCTGCAGAGTGATTTTTGCTCTCTTGAGGAGGAACAGATCGGATGTCTTTGAAATATGGAGTACTGGCTGCTTTAAAATAGCATTTGCAAGAAAAGCATGGTGTAGTGAAACTGAGAACTGCATCTACTAATGCATGTTAAACTGCACACACATCTGGAAGGTGTTCATAAAGCATCTGTGTTTCAACTTAAAGCTTGAAAAATATCTTTAGTCAGCACAGCTTAACCTTAGAGAAATGTAAGTATTATTCTCATTCTTTTTATCCAGGTACATGATAAATTAGTTTTATTTGCAATGTACTGCAGTTACACCTATATGAAAATTCTTTACTGTCTTTGTTCTGAATATTAAGGCTTGCTGAACACTTTTTTATTTCCTATGATTATTTTACTCTAAAAAAGAACTCCTTTCTTTCTCTACTAATATAAACAAATAGGAATTCTGGAAAAACAAAACATGACGATCCCAGTGCAGAAACCTTTTAACTACAGACATAGTGGTAGTTCACTAGAGACTGTATCCTTTAGGATGTCCACTTAGAAAAGCTTACAAACTCCCTGCTTGCTGCCTGCCTGCTAGTGACAGGATGAAATTGACAATGTTTATTGATTTATAGGGGTCAATAACTCTGTCTTATCTGATACACTAGACAAAGACAAAAATGGGGACCCCAGTCAGGGAGACAGAAGGAATTTGTCTGCCAAGAACAAAAACTGTTTGTGCTTCAGTTGCTTTCTTCACTTTAAATTCTCCTTATATGCTCAAGAAGTTTTAGGGAAAAAAGTGAAAGTGAACACGCTTGTCAGGCTGGTTTTTCCAAGTTGTCACAACTCTGAACTTGTATTGTAACTTTTAGACAGATAATTTATGGGTGTTTTCATGCATTAAGGTATCACAATAAAGTCTTCCGGGCACTTTTTTCCTAAAAAAAAAACAAAAAAAAACCCCATGACAACTCTCTGCAGCAAGATAGAGGGGAAGCTAACTTGCCTATATGGTCATATTCTTTGCACTGCTGAGCTCTTTCAGGTGTTACAGAAAATAGGCTTTTTAAAATAACCATGACAACTACCACTCCAGGCATTTGTCTGAAATTCAGAAGGTTACAGTACTTTCTTTGCTTTCACAAAGAGGTTATAGCAAATGAAGATCCAGATAAACTGGATTGTTCCCTTGAGTATGATAATACTTGGCTCTGAAATATATTAGTAACTATATATCTGAATCATTTTCTAACAAATCTCAACGAGGTCTGGAGAGGAGCCATCCTGATGAATCTGTGCAGCACAGTAAGAGTGATCTCACATCTTGATCAATCCCAGCCACTCATCCTAAAAGGATCTGTCAGTCTCGCAATAATGTAGTAAAGAAAGTAACTGTGGCACTTTTTTCCTCATCCTCTTAGCTAAGCAATGTCTGTTTTCTCAATCAGAAGTTGACATTATCCTTTCAGATTACTTCACTTAAGTTCAGTGGAGAATTACGACAAACACAACGCGATCACTCTAACTCATATGCCAAGTCAACAACTGTTACACAGAATTACCAGACAGTCTAATGTAACTCACCAGAGACGTTACTTTTAAAAATCAGGTTGGGAAAATACCTACAATGTGTATTCAGATTAGCATTCTCAAGTCTAAAGTCATGTCTTTCTTTAACAAGATATGCAGAACAAGGGTCAGACAGAACACATTTCAAAACCAGATTATTTCAGTCAATGGAATAAGTCCCATAATTTCCCCTATTGCTCGATGGCTTTGTCCATAAAAGATGTTCCTTCAAATGCAAATTCTTTTAATTGGTTTTCTATTTATTTACAAAAAGCTTTTAGGACTAATAGAATATTTAATACATATTAATTAGCATTGATTGAATTAAATTAAAGGCATGTGGGGAAAGTATGGGTAATTATAAGAAACTAACAACTCTGACAGTTTTTTAGTCTGTGTTTTAAGAACAAACTCTGCCAATAAAAAATAAAGGGTTAACAAAATGAATGCTTTCATTCCAAATGATTCAATATTCTAAATCCAAATATCAATCCTGGATTGGTGGGTTTGAAATACTTGTCAATCCTTCAAATCTTAGTCCAACAAAACTAGTGAAACTCAAGGCAGCCACAGCAGCGGTGACCTCTGCTGGCAACTGCCCTCTCCCGACAAGAAGTTTTACAGCTTACTCAGAAAACATCTTCTAGGAGAAACGTGTTTGCCAAAGAACCTTCCTCGTGGTAAAGAAAGAGAAAGGCATGTGTAACAATGCTAATAGAACTGCATTTCTTTCACAGAAAGAAGGAAATTCTCTCTCTGCTGAATTTGACTTGAGCCTGGTCACAAAGACCGATGTATTTCAGAGCATCTCCTGCTCTGGAATACATGACCCATGGGATGCATGTGGCTTGTTCTCCTGACACAATGCCCTCTGTGCAACTCTGCCCAATTCATTAAATATTTGCTTGTGCATGTATTTATACAAAAAATTATCTGCTCAAGCAAAGCAAGATAATTTTTCTCTGGCCAAGAGATGGTACTGTCTATTTATGTGAGTTATCTGCTCAGTTCCACTAATACTAAAGCTATGTAACTTAGCTGGTGGCAAGAAAATCTCAGACCCTTGGTATAAACCTGTAGTAGCCCCACACCCTGAGTGTTGCTTGTAGTTATGGTCATTATTTACATTTCAGAAAAAAAAAACATATTAACACAAGAAAAGGTGCAGGATGATGATCGGCCTGGAACATTTTCCGTATTTAGAGAAACTACACAAATTAGAATTTCTAATCCTGGAAAAAGATGAGGAGGGGTATAACAAAGATATTTATAGTCATACTTGACTTTAAGATGTTGAAAGGTAATGGCTGTTGTCTGTCTCCCAGTTCAGAAATCAAGGAGCGGGATATAAAATTAGCAGGTGGCAAGTTCAAGGCAAACAAACGAAAGCGATTCCTCTCTCCATGCATAACCAGGCTACAGAATCCCTTTCCACAGGATATCACAGTTCACAGTGGTTCAGCAAGTAACCAGCTGAACTAAAAGCAAATACACTACCCATGGTTCAGGAAATCTGGGATTCAAAAATGACTGCTGAGTGGGAGAGTACACCACGAGACAATCACCTTATGGTTGCCCTGCTTGTACAACACTCCCTAAAGATTATGAGCTACTGCAGGAGACAGAATAATGACCTGGATGAACCTCTTTTCTAGTACTGATACCCCAATCTTCTCCTGAGTTTTACCCTGTCAAATACTTGACCTACTCCAGCAAGAAGAAAGGTGACTATATATAATACCATGGGTTAGCTAGTTCCCTGATGAATGGTGATTCTGGCTAAAGGAAAAGATAAAGACAGTATTCTTTGTTTTTATTTTCATTCAAGAATTTGGTGGAGGCATATGTTCATGTAAATTTCCACTACAGAAAGACATTAATGCTGAGATTTACAGTTGTTAAGGCAAATCAACGTCTATCTGAGATACTAGAGAAAGGCCTATAAAGCATCTTGTGAAATTCACAGAAATATACTGGAAATGGGAAAATACAATTTTATCTCATATATTTATGGGCTATTTATTTGTAGAGCTGACAACTGAAACTCACTACTGAACTCAAAATTTTTCTAACTGCTTTTGCTAAAAATATTACACCTAGATCTAAGTAAAAAGTAGTATGGCACTATTACATCACTAACTACCATGACAGTGTACCTTTCACTCTGAGAACAGCATCATCCTGCAAAATCCAACAGTCCAGGGAATGGCAGTGCAACCAGTGAAACCCTGATGCCAAGAACCTTTGGTATATTCTGAGGCTGAAAGGCAGAGAAGTGAGATGTCAACCTGACTTTGCTAACCTATCCCTACCCCCAAGTGCAGTTGACTTGCTGCTGCTGCATTAAATGTGCTTTTCAGCCTACAGCATGCACAGAAAAACCCTACAGTTAAAGAGAACTCCCGGTGTACAGAAGTGGGATTTTGTTCCCACAACTTTTGCCTGAGTATTAAGAATTTGCAAATGAGTTACAATGTACTGGAACATTAACATGTGGCACTTGAAAACAGTTCTAGGGACACAGGAGAAGGGATGAAATCCATTTAAAGGATAGGTAAAACAAGATGTAAGGCATGGGCTGCACTGGCAGAGCGTGGGGAGGTCACCAAGGCTATGCATGGTTGGCTACAGCAATTCACCAGTCAATATGCCTCTGAATGAGTGACCTCCACATGAAGCACACCCAGTACACCACACTGCACAGCTGCTTGCACGTGTTTCACAGACAACTGAGAGACACAAAGGCACAGTACTTGATTACCTTCAGGCATAACGTCTGTGTGACTATATTCACGAGAAAGACATTTAAATTACACCATAACTGTACAACAGGAGAAAGCATGCAAGGCACTGCTCAGTATTTGGAGCCTGCATCTAGCTATTAAGACAAAAATTACTGTATGCATGTGGAAATCATATAGATTTGTAATAAACACACATAGACATGAATGTGACATCTCTGGCATATTACCAAAATCCAAAATTAAAATGATCACATGAGGTAGTTTGAAGTAACATACTCGATGGCTTCACTGCCAGGCTTCCATAGCTACAGCAGTTCACTGTAATGTACAATTCATACATTCCTATGCCATTGTTCAATTAATGAAACACTTCTGACTTTTCCTTATTTTGGAGGCAATGTTTATTTCCTAGTAAAGAACCTTTCCTCTTTTTTCCTAGGCTCTTGCATTTATAACAAAGCTTTTAGATTTTTCTGGCACAGTAGTTGACACTATCAGAGGACCCAAATCGAGATCTATCAAACTCACATTCTCTGTTGTTTTATAGCATGAACATGGCTTCCACATTTCATAGTGGTAAACCCTGGAAGAAACTGATGTGGTGCCAACCCACAGAAAAAAATACTGAGGATGGCCTGGCCTGGGCTTTACAGCACAAACTCTAATGCAGTCTACCCTCAGTCTGACAGTCCCTAAAAGTACTGCCTGAACAGTCAGAAATCGCACCTTCAGTAACCACCAACTGATGTAGCTCAATACTCTTCAGGGATTTTCTAAAACTTAACATTAAACACAGACCATTAAACTGATTCAAAAAAAAAAATCTTGCCCTAATTTTTGTTCCTGGCTCCAAAATCAAATTTCCTTTTCCCATATGGTCCATAACAATGTGCTAATAAAAGATCAGATTCTGCTCCCACTGACTTGTTGTGTATCAAAACTTCCATTGATTTCAGTGGAAAAAGATTCAAGCAAAAAAACAGAAAAAAATCAAACTGAAGGTAAGGCAATTTCTTTGATTTCGTTTTGAGCCTTGATTTACATAGTATTGACAAAATCATAATGGCCCTTTCTACTACGCAAATTTAAAGCTCCTTCCAGAAATAAAACGAATAATTGTTAAAATAAATGTGCTTCTTACACTGCAGGTTTGTCTTTTATTTTGAACTACCATATTTGTGAGAAATGTTGCTGCATTAAAAGAGTATGGGGAAAAAACTGAGATAGCTCAGTTAACTGCTCAGAAAACTAATAAAAAATTAGACTGCTTCTGACAGTTTGGACTACAATGAGTAAATTAGCCCAGGAAAATACCCCTGGGAATCAGATTATCTTTGATAATTTTCTATTTGAAAAGTATGGCTTTGCTAGTATAAAAGTTACTATTTTGATTTTTTTTCCTATTCTTAATTGCTTCATATTTTTCCCTTTGTATTGTAACAGAGGTGACATAGATTCTTTTTGTGTTTCAGTTCGCTGATTTACTTTGATTGTCTTTATTTTGCTCTTTACACAACCATATGTGATCCAGGCTCTTAAAAAAAAAAATTCTTCAGAAGTTTTTGCAATGGAAATGTGCCAAGCACCTCATTGTTATATATTACTTTGATTATGATATGTTTAACAGTTCTGGCTCACAGAATACATGTTTTTCTATTTTGAAACTTCTTTTTTTTTTTAAGCCTTTATGTGCTGGGTGACTCAGGTATGAAAAAAGACCTGTGCTTGTTCACAAAGAAATTTGCCCTGTGGTGAATGACACAGTCTGCATGTTCCAAAACACATCATTTCCTGCCCATTATTTCACGATCCTTCTCAGCCACTCTGTGTACAGCCCCAGAACAGCCAGGTGTTTAAGGTGCATGCATTTTACCATGGCCATACAAGTGTCTTATTTGAACCATTCATTGCTTAACATATTTCAGTTCACAATTTTGATGATTACAACTATCGATTCACTCCTACCTAGGAATTGTACTATTACCAATCATGAAATTTATTACACTGTGGCCTTCAGGGAGGGCCTGCAGGGCACATCATCCAGTGTGGGTCAGCAGGCAAGAAGTAACTTGTCAAGCTGTGCAAGTATGGATGTCTTTTGCCACTGCAGCTGTTCATATCTTTAATTTTCTGGTGTTTTCACATGTCAGACTGAAAATTAATGCTTTTACACAGCAGCTTTTTTCCTTGTTAATAACGGCCATAGGGGCATAGAAGAGCCAGCCATCTATTTAGATGTATGAACCAAACTTGCTAACTGCAATTGATGTATAGCTACACTGCACAGGCAGCAGGCAGCTGCTGCACAGAGATTTGTGACTTCATAGAACAATTTTCTTCAGGGCAGGATGATCTACAAAGAAAGGGCAGTGGTTTTTTTTGTTTGTTTCTTGTGGTGTTTTGGTTTTCTTTTTCCAAAAGGAACTACTAATTTGCAGTAACACTGTATTTGTGTGTCATGTTTAGGACTCACTTAGCAGGTTCTGATGCATCTGAACATCAATAGGGAGTTTGGGATTGCAGCAACTTTAGAAATTCAATCTCAGCAACTAAAAACTGGGCATTTAAGTACAAGATACCCACAGATAGTGTGTTTCATAGGGTACCTGATAAGAGAAGTATGGTAACTTACATTGCATTCCGTATCAGCTTCTGCTTGCATTTCTGGAAGTGCCTAGGAGACAAACTGTACCTGCCACAGTTCTGTTTAAATTTCTGTCTGCTTGTTCCTAAAGTTTTGGGAAGTTAGAAAAAAAAACAAAATAATTTTTTCTAATAATTCACATTTAGTAGATTTTCAAACTCCATTCAAATTCTACTGCTGTTTCTCTCTATAGTTCTCAAGGAATCAGGTACATTATGAATGTGAAATGCTCACAATCTGAAACAAAAACACATGCATATAATGTTCTGAATTACATTAACATATTAATTCAACTAAATATTAAATACATGTGTCAATATAGGGATTGCTGCTTTTATAGCTACATTTCATTGAATATAAGTGATTTCTGGATTCTCCAGAAAGGCAATGAATTCCAAAGAAACCACTGACTATTCTGTTTTGTACTAACATACCAAGCTTCCATGGGTTTTCTTGGTTCTAACTTCAGTAATCCAAGTATAGCCTTATTTAACATCCATTTTCAGACACTCTGTTGGAGAATGGTGTTGCACACATGCTTCACATGAATAAACTGAGTACTCCCTACAGCCAAACTTGCCCACTGACAGGAGAAACAGTTTGCATTGCAGAAGTTACAGCTTTTCATCTGAATTAAGAAAATCTCTTAAGAGTCTTTTGAGGCCAATGGATATATGCTTATGTACTGTTAAAAGAACAAGAAATTCTGCATCCAAAATTAATAACATAGACGGTATTTTGAGCTTTTTTCTTTCTGTCTTTTTTTGGTGTGCTGGCACTTCAGAAGTAGAGTTATGGACACCACTTACAGCATTATGTTTGACAAGGGTTTTTTTCAGACTGCTGATCACCAGGAAATGTCACATTTGTATACTTTTCTGTTTGTTTCTGACCTCATAAGAATTCTTAAGTAACAGGAAAAATAAATGCATAGTTACTTTTAATATATCCATCTATATTATTGCTACCATCTTCACACATCTAGAAAAGGACTAAGTGTTGTGTTGGACTTTCAACATGGAAAATACATCAGTGACAAACATAATACAACTTTTTGTTAATAAAACCCAGCATACAGAACAAATATACAGGGTCCCTTGAGGGAAAGATGGGCTCAAATATTGAGAACAATTTTCTTGCAGAGAAGTCAATGCAGAACTTGGGGTGAGCAGAGTACAGCCATACAGCAGCTCTTTAAGGAGCTCAGAACCAAGGAACAGCATTATGGGTAACATTCAGGCTCCTAGGTAAGACTCAAACTGGCCCCACTGAAGGCTGATGGTGCCCATGCGTATTTATTACTGTTTTGACACCTACAAGGTTTTCCATATGAGAAGTCATCCATTCCTTCTCTCGTTAGCCAGTCTGGTTTGGGTTTGGTTTTTTTCATTTTAGCCATTTCTTTTTTGCTTTTCCTTTCCAGCTGGCTGCAGTTCTCAGTCATGAGCTTTGGTATTTTCTTTTTTTATCATATGTTGCCTTTGGCAATGAGTTTGGGTTAAGTGCTTCCATTGCCTATATAAAAGATATCCTTTCACAGGCTAGATTCTTTCCTCACTATAAGACTGCTGTACTGGTGACATGGCCCAACTCTTCAGCTCCACACACTATTATATTTTTGGACTTCAAGCAAAAAAGTCAAAATTAGGGCTTAAAAATCACGGGCAGATTCAGAAGGCTCAGTTGCTTGATGCCTCTTCCACCTCAGAAGCTAAGTGCATCAAAGGGAACCACCCAACGACAGGATTGATAACAGCAGAAATCATTTGTTCACATACCATGTAGTTAAGCTGCAGAACTCCTAGTGACAAGGTATTTTGCTGCTAAAAATGTAAACAAATTCAAGGAATAGCTAGAAAGGTACATGAAAAGGAAATATACCAAAGGTTTTAAACACACAGAAAACCCTTCTGGCACAGAAAGCTGCTCACTCAAACACTGCAGAAGGATCAGAGTGGATGGAAAAGTAGCAGTATATGCTTACATTGCTCTCAGATACTTCCTTATGGATCTTGTATTTGCCTCTGTCAGAGTCAAATCAACAAGATGAGCCTTTCATCTAGTCCAGCACAGTCAATCTTATGTATTGATAGTATGTTAAAGGGATTCCCTTCAATGGGGAACAAGTTGATTATTCTGTGTTCTGATCACTGTGTTAGCAATTTGATTCATTTCCCTCAGCAAAACTGATTTTCCCTCAGCAAAATTAACTGCATTTCTTTATCTGGAAGGAAAAAGTACACGAACTGTTGTCAAGAAAAGTAAATAAGTACAAAGAGAAAACAACTGCCTCTTTACCCTCTTTTAACTCTTTTTCCTCTGGGTACAGAATGGCACCAGTTATTTTTCAATCAATTATCTAACATTCATTAAAAGTTGCTTTATACTCACTTTTTCACATAATAAAGACTCCAGTCCTGTAATTAAGGCTGGTATTCTTTGTTCACCTATGGATGATCTTCCTCTATACCACATACTGGCTGTTTCAAAGTATCTTCTTTGCTTATGCTCACTTTACCAAGCAATCCATACATAAAGGTTTTTTTCATCCTCTATTTTTTTACTTTCTATCTTAACTGTAAATATTATTCGTTGCTGCAAATCAGACACATGTTATATAGCTCAGGGACTACCCTTCTCTGCTCCTCTGGGTTAATGTTTTTAATTCCATCCTTTCACAGTATTAAAACAATCAGTACTATAAGCAGCAGAAATAATGAAGCCACATTCTCTTTGGTGGTCAGTTTCTGGTGTCTACTAAATTTGCAAGCCACGGTGAGGTTTGACTAACTTTTAGGACATACATATACACATGTCTGCCCTAACATAAATTCTCTAGCCAAATGGACCTCTAACACCATAGCTTTTATTCTGGTCAGGACCACTGCCTATTCTGTATTTTCATCAAACTTGTAGAAACCCATTATCTTTAATGTATTATTTTTATGTAGAAATCTCTCTGGCTTTAAGACCTCCAGCATTCTGTCAGATGCAATTGAAATTCAACAATTTCAAGGATCCTTGGGTCAAGGGTTCACAAGAAAGACAGTGTGATTACAAAAGTGTCATTTTATATTAAAACAGAATTAAAACCAGGTCATCCTCTTTGTTGAACCCAGTTTGAAGTCTACACAGCAACCAAAAAACTATGTATTCAGTTATGTGTTACACTTGTGTAGCAGCTCATTTTATTTACAGAAATATCAAGACACAGAAACTAGGCGTGCTTTTATTTTCCACGTCAAGAATCCTTTCCATTCCTCTCCTTGTTACTGGTGTTTCTTATCAATGCTATAAATATTCAACATCTCTGTTCTGTTCTGCATAGGTCCAAACCCTCCCTGCCCAGTCATTCTTGCCAAACCTTCCTCTCATCATTTTCTTGGCACATGTTGTAAACAGGAGAGTGCAAAGGTTCACTGCTCAGCCTCACATTCCAGGACATTTTATATACGCCAAAAGTGTGAGTTTCTGGCTTTGCCAAAGCATGAAGAACCACATGCATCAGAAGGACTTTGATCCATGAGCTCTCCCTAAATGCATATCCCTGCACTGTAAACTGCTTTTGTGAAACAGAATGATGTTGACAAGGACCGTACTACAGACCACTTTCTTACTCTGTGCGTTTTGTGAGGCTCTTGGCATTTTGCCCACTCATCCTTTTCTATTTGAAATGAAATAAATTAGAAATCTATTTAATAAACTGTATATTTGTTCAATATTTCAAATTTTGAAAATAATTCAATTCATTTGAATTCAGTCTTCAGCACCTGAACCACAATCGTGCCATCAATTGAAAGTGAAGGAAATATTTCCCAAGAAAATAACACATTTCCATTGCCACAAAAAAACCCTGATGTAATATTGCTGGTAAGATATAAAGTTCCTCTATGTGCCTTTGAAATAAAACAAATTTGCCAAAGCTTGTTTCCATGTGACATATATTTAAACTCTGACAATGTGCAAAGAAACCAGGTACATACCTAACAATCTAAACTTCCCACTATTTTTGATTTTAAGCAGGCACAAAATGAACTTGTAACATGTACATCCCAATTATCTGCTTTAAAACTAGCATGCATCCAGAAAACCTAAACAACAACAACAAAAAGTGAAAATTTGCTAAATACAAACCTAATTGGTTTCTTTAAAATGGTCTTGAAGTCAGAAACATGCTATGAATACATTACTTGGGGCGTCGGGGGGGAAGGAAGGGAATAAATCTTTTTTTTCTTGTGTTAGCCTAAAATGGTATGTATTCATCATCTGATGAAAACTGTACTAAAAATATGCAAATACTCTAATGCTAGTTCCAGGATTATGACAACAATCTCTGTCGTCCCCACTCTTCAACAGCATTTAGGATTTTCATACTATAGATCTCATCTGACTACAAATGTAATCTTTTGTCTGTTTCCAGTATGTGCTCATGCATATTACCTCCCAATTCAGAATAAAATTGCTTTCTTGTAACTATTATGATTGCTCCTGACAGCTTATTCAGGAGATAAAAGCATTAAGACAGAATACTGCAATAAATACAAGTTGCACCTCAAATATCCAGACAAAGGAAATACATGAAGAGAGCATTAAGGGATATAATGACAGTAAATTTCAAATGTCAGGTTACTTGAACTGATATCAGCACACAAAACATGAAAATACAGATTTGAAATCAGACTTTTCTTCATGTTTTATGTGGAGCTAGATAACATCAAGTGTCCAGACATAGTATGCTGTCCTGCCTGCAGAAGGGTGCTAAAGACTTTGAAAACATGTTCACTTGGCACTTCACCTATTGTACAAATGCAATTTCTGAATTTCACTATGGGTGAATATTTTTAGGTATTCTCTTCAGGTAGTTGTTCTCATTCTGTCCTGCATAACACTGAGTAACACAAACTAAACTAATGCTGGAGGCAGAGTAGGCCCACTGATGAATGAGATGGGAGCCCTGGTGACTGAGGACAGTAAGGAGGTGGAGTTACTGAATGTTTTCTTTGCCTCTCTCTATACTGTTGGAGACTGTTTGCAGGAGCCACAGATGTCAGAAGTCCCAGAGGAAGCCAGGATAAATGAGGAGTCTGTCTTGGTTGACGAGGCCTGGATCAGGGACCAGTTCAGCCGTCTGGACATCCATAACCCCATGGGTCCTGACGGGATGCACCCGAGGGTGTTGAGGGAGCTGGCAGGAGTCATTGCTGGGCCACTGTCCATCATCTTTGGGAAGTCCTGGGAAATGGGAGAGGTGCCTGAGGACTGGAGGAAAACCAATGTCACTCCAGTCTTCAAAAAGGGCAAGAAGGACCCAGGTAACTACTGACCAGTCAACCTCAGTTCCATCCCAGGAAAGGTGATGGTAGACTTGCCCTTGGTGCTGGCTCTGGGCACACCCAGGCTAAGAGGGCTGTTAGGAGCAGTCAGCATGGT
>VXBZ01012333.1:68564-97402 GCA_013399135.1 Heliornis fulica
CCTGGGGTGTATTAGAAGAGGGGGTGGCTAAGTAGGTACCTGGAATTTTGTGTCAAGTCCTGGGCCTCTCAATTCCAGAAGGACATAGAACTCCGTGGAAGAGCCCAGCGCAGGATGATTAAGGAAGTTGGACACCTTCCTTGTGAGGACAGGCTGAGGGAGCTGGGGCTCTTTAGGCTGGAGGAGACTGAGGGGTGACCTCATTAATGTTTATAAATATGTAAAGGGTGAGTGTCAGGAGGATGGATCCAGGCTCTTGTCAGTGATGGCCGGTGACAGGACAAGGGGAAATGGTTCCAAGCTGGAACATGGGAAGTTCCATCTGAATCTAAGAAAGAACTTTTTCCCTGTGAGGGTGACGGATCACTGGGACAGGCTGCCCAGAGAGGCTGTGGAGTCTCCTTCTCTGGAGACATTCAAGACCAATCTGGATGCATTCTTGTGTGGTTTAATCTAGTTGATCCTGTTCAGACAAGGGGGGGTTGGACTGGATGATCTTTCAAGGCCCCTTTCAACTCCTGACATTCTGTGATTCTGTGAAACTAAACTCAAATACAAAGTAGAGTCAAAATTACGTGGTAAAAAGATTATGCATTTTATTATTCCTTCTCTATTGTGACCAATACCTGAACAACAAAAACCAAAATCGTGTTGGGTAGCTCATGTGTATCACCAGCAGGTTCCCATCAGACCATAACTTGCAGGTGCGGAATATAAAGTGTGGAGTAAATGTGGCTAGATTAAATCCAAATGATCCTTTATGAAATCCAAATACTGATGCTTGCAGGGCTGAACATAAAAGGTTTAAAAAGAAACCTTTTTTGTATTATGTTACCTGGCATGGAAAACCAGAACTGAAAGTTAGTAGTATAAGTTCTGAGTTAGGAACAAGTTTTACTTGCCAGAAGTCCAGGGTGAATCTGAAATGAGAATTTATACCCCTTTCCACCCTTCCCACTCACACAGATGAGCTCCAAATTACCTGTTCTAGAAGCAATGCAAAGCACAGAGCAGAGGACACAGAACTGTACTCCAAAGAGCAGCTCTGACAAAAAACCTCTAACCTCATTCTCCTGTTTCCCTCAGCTTTGTTTCATTCTCCTCCCAACAATGCCATCTTCATCAAATCATGATATAAGAAGGAAAAGGAAGAATCTTCCATTTCCAGCGTTTGTGCTGAGTGAAGCTTTATTGGAACAAGATAAATTTATCACCTTGATTCACGGGGAAAACAATATAGACAAAGAAAAGTAATTGTTTACTTTGTAATAATGGAGCATACCTAAGGTTCTACTACCTGCTTTGCAGCCCGCGCCACCCTGTATAGCACAGCCAGATCAGAAAATGTTTAAACCAGGTACATGATTTGCAGCCAAATGTCTGTACTGTAACTTCTGTATTTATATGATTGGTAACTGAAGAAGACTACTGTGTCATGTTACACCAGGTCACAAAATTATTGTGAGTCACTAACTGTGACATCGCATGAAGTTATTAAGTGTGCTTAGAATTTCCAATATTACAAATGTGATGAACAGCTTCACATGACAAATATCAAATGTTCAAAGCAAGCTGTCATTAAAATTGTGCAACCATGTGGGTGCAGGAAAAAAGATGATTCATTTACAGATGTGCTGATGATAAATTTTTCATCACTGCACACAAGCTGGGGCACATCAGGAACCAGGCATGTATTTAAACAACCACTGTTACTTTCAACTGGACAAACTCCTGCAAAAAATTTGATGTAACCTGTCTTCAGCTCCTATTTTATTTTTTTGCTAGATGTAAGGAATGGAACCCACAGAAATAATTCTTTTGGGGTTTAATTCTTTTAAAATAATAGCTAAAAACCTGATTAACTAAATAATACCCCATTTCCTTCCCGGATGTGATTTCTGCTGCAATTAATCTTTAAGAAGCTAGCTAGGTTGATACTATTTATCATCCTAAAAGCTTCTAAAAATGTTTATTAATTCCTAAAGGCTCTGCAAATTATCTGTCCCAGAAACAAGGCAGCATTGCAGCATCGCAGCATCATTCAGAAAGAAGAATGTGATAGAGGGCAGGTGCCATGTTCTTAATCTGCACATTACAGTGTAACATAATGTAAACCTATAAAATGGAAATAAAGGTCTTCTACTTGAAGGAAGTCCTAGTGAAAATCCTCAAATTGTTGCAATAAACTGCTTGACTGAGAATATCCTTAATCTTTATTTTAGCTAAAACTCACAGTTGATATTTTGAAACAATTCACTGAACTCAGACTTGAATATGGTTTGGCATTTCCCTCAGTGTAGGCCAATCTACAGGGAATGCCATGCATGCCAACAGTGAAGTAGGGCAGGATGACTCAGCTGATTAATCAGCTTTCTTTTTTCTTATTAAGAACCAAGTATTTGGCTCCCCAACTGCTAATATGATGATTGTCAAGCTCATGTTATAATTCACATGGTTTTTGTCACCCCTGACTCACATTCCAAGAGAAGGAAAGCAACCTAAAACCTACAGTCTGTTACACAGCTCTATGACTGAACACAAGGAGAAATACTGTACCCCATGCTTTCTGTTCATCAGAAAGTCCTTCCCACTTGGGGAGAAATGCTTGCATTCCTGTTGCTTTCTCAAGATTCATCCCTAATTTGCAATCAACCATAAACAAACTGCTATATAGACAAGTAGCTACTTAAATCATATCACCAGCATTTTGCTTAATAAATCTAGCCTATCCCTTAACCAGAACATAGCACAGAATATGCAAATGAACCATGTCTCTAATTTCCAATAAAAAAAATTTGCTGAATTTATTAACTAAGTTAACACAAGGAAAAAAAAAAGAGGGGGAGAAAAGATTCTTGTAAAAATCTTAAGTAAGCACAGAGCTTTTTTTTTCTTTCATTAAAAGGTAAATGGCAACAGAAATGCAGCCAGTGTGCAAATAAAGGATGTGCTCATTGTCATGAAATGCCTACATTATAAATGGAATTTGAGATTTGTTTAAATTTATCATTATTATGATAAATTATTTTAGATAGGCAAAAACCATCACTTTCCCAGCCTCCCATTAAGTATGTCTCCCAGCATGGAAAAGTCGCCAGCTATCGGAAGAGTTTAGAAAGTTAATGACAGTAAGAATGGCATTCACTGGAGACTGTAATCCTAACTCCAGCAAGCATTTGCCAGAGGCCTGACATGAAGCAACAAGTACTATTTTAAGCAGACTACAAAGCCAAGGGAAGAAGATTAACATCTGTCAGAATCAGCTACAGATGAGATTCTTATTCATTCTTAAATGTCACAAGAATTTAGAAAGACTAAAAGAAAATTTAAATAAAGTAATTATGTATCTCAGGATATTGTTGGCAAACTTAAAATACCTTTCCCTACATTTCAGCTATATTTCTTCAAATAGCTGTGTGTGATGGAGTTCAATATTACAAGTCAGAAGAGCTATGTCTTCCAGCTTATTTACTCTCAGGCTTAGCTTTGCATGAAAAGTTGGGACAGGGAGAAGTTTAGTTGCTGTAGCTGGTACTGCTGTTACTGGCCTCCAAGCCATTGATTTTCATGTTTAGGCTATGTTGCTGTGGATTTTGTTTCAGCCTTATCTGTGTCTATCCTTACTAACAAGATTAAGGCTTTGCTCACATTCTTTTAATTAAAATGCTGTAATACTGGGAAGAGATGCCAAGTCCTCTTTTAGCAGTATATCTGAGTTCAAGTTACCATTTTTAACACCAGTTTGTACAGAGAGCGCTTTTCCATGCAGGCAGTAACTCTTCATGCACACTGGGATGAATAACATGCTCCACAGTAAAGGTATCAACAGCATCTGCACACCACAGCTAGCTGCAGTATTGCTTCAAGGTGATGAGTTTACAGGTTTTGGAATTGCCACCCCTCTCAGAAGTTTAAGCAACCACAGGCCCTGAACATAATGTCATGCTAGGAATGTATGCACATTTGTCTGCAACATTTTTCATTACTAAGCTGCAAGAAGCATGATCTAAACAGCTGTACTGCACTTGCCAGCTGTAGCCTTCAAATATTATTTACAAGTTACTATTATTTCTGTAGTTTCTCCTTCCTACAGCAAGTTTCCATTCCACAATTTTCACAAATACCTCCTCCCACTCAGAGTCCTTCCCCTGTATCTTCTATAAAGTGTGGTGATACAGTACTAAAAGAAGATTCGTTTAATCATCTTGGGTGAGAAAACTTGCTACAGCAGTTTCATCATCCCAGAGTTCACACACACTGAATGAATCAACTGTTCTCACTAAGGAAATGGACAGAGGTTCATACCCAATATATAAAAAGATGGCAAGGGAAATAATAATAAAACACAGTAGTAGTAATCTTCTAACCCTGACTTCTTTTTTTTTAGAATTCCCACATTTGAAACTCTGCAAGTCCCATAGAGAGCTGAAGTCTGAATAGTGTAAAGGTGTGCAAGGACATCAGCAATCAGCACTGCTTTGCAATTAAGACATTCAGATTTATTCAGACTTAAAATGAGCCCAAATAAAGTTCTAGAAAAAGTCATAGAGACATGCAAATGCACAGTTATAAGGAAGAGATGCATCTTCCCCATTACACTTTTTGACTGTAGCAAAAACAACGTATTCAGCAACCAGATGACACCAGAAAACAGAAAACGAACATGTAAGAACCCTCAAAATGTTCCTCATGCAAGCATGTTGCCAATTGCAGATTTAAAAGAACTGCTGAGGCTGATAGGTTAGTCTAACTCCACAATTCCTGTTCTTAAGCAGAGGTAGCTGAAGCCTGAACTTCACTTAAACTTTTCTGCACCGTGTTCCTTGCTTAAACAATTCCCATGTATAGAGGAGTAAACAGTATGAGCAAAGATTAGATCTTTTCTTTACAAATACTTTTCAGTTTAACTGCCCTTTTGAACAGAATAGCTATGTGACCAGAACTGTTCAAAGACACAGGCATTTATTTCAGACAGCTGCAGAATCCCAGCAAGGAAGGATGTCTTGCACTTTCTATCATTATTCACTTCTCTACAAATTACACTAATCATCATTCAATCTTTGTGGGAAGTAAGGATGTTGCAAAATGGTCAGACTACATAGGTGGCTGGTTCAAAATCCAGGCAAACCCCTTCCCATATTTAAATTTCACCTTAAATATCATTTCACCTTAAATGCCTGGGTGGAGAAGAAAAGCCTCCTATCTTAAAACATTCATAGCAGCTGCTCTGCCTCAAACTCTGACTTAACACAAAGATAGAAAACTCCTACCCACCCACTTCTCACTGGATCTGTGCCCAGAAGCCCACATCACACAGCTAGAATATGGGCCCAGTTCAAACTGTCTTTGCTCTCTGGGATTAGTCAGATTTTTTGTGCAGCAGCTGCCTGACACACACTCAGGATGCTGTGAGCTTTGCAGAATGCAGACATTTGGACTGTACTTTTCTGGCATTGTAGATTTAGTGCCAGGGTCCCAACTAAAGCAGAGCTAAGATTCTCAGAGCACAGGAATGAAGTAACCTCCTAAATCAAGTCACTGTACTTACTTATTCAGTACAAGGAAATGCAGTTTGAATTTGTTTTTCTGAATACCTATCTTGTGGCTAATGTACAAAATCTACTACATTTTGTTACTGCCTCTCTTTGTGGTTTACTGTAGTTGGCTAGCACTGCAACTGGGTAACTGCAGTGGGTTAATACAGCAATGAGTAAGTACCTTCCACAGAAGATGAAAGCCAAGGTGCTTAAAACAAGAAGATGCACTGCAGTGAAGTCTGGGTAGGGCAGCACCTCCAAGGCCACTGTTCTCAATGTATGAAAGGAGAAGGAACACAGACTTGCAAATAAAGGAGAGGACACAGTCAGAAAGCATGTGGAGCAGTCAGCACTTGAGGCTGGAAACAAAAACAGTATATGTCAAGGCACAGGCATGACCAGCAGCAGGACTGAGTTACAGACAATATGAGATTTTACCAGCAGGAATACGTTGCTTGGTCCTTGAGTGTGCTTCCCAGCAAATCTTCACCAAGTCAGCATAACTGCTGCACAAAACTGCTGTTCTGATTAGACAGGGAATGCACAGGTTGGTCTGGCCCTGATGGAATGATTTGCTTCAAGGGCACATTGTCTGTGGTCCCTGCTGTACCACTTAGTCATATCAGCAGTCACAGGCTGAATTTAGGAATGATAATTCCATTGCCCTACTGCTTTTAAATCCATCATTCCATATAGAAAGGTGCAAAATGGGATTATGGTAAAGGAGGAGCCAGTACCCATATGGGTTACAAACACTGACAGAAACACAATTATTTTTCTAACACCTGTGGCACGCACGTGCACACACACACACAAAGACACAATGAGCAAATAAGGACAATAAGGCAAGTAAAAGAGTGTGAACAAATAAGATCTGTTTCCCAAACATCCTTTACACTTATGCAGACCAGCTTTGCAATGCTTTACACTGCTGTCAAATAATTAAGACAATCTTCTATACTGAAACCAGTTCAGAATAGAAAACATATGAGGGAAAAATGTAATTATGGATGCATAATGGCAACACATTTACACAGAAACCATACTTTAAATCAGAGTGCAGAGTCCAAACATTTCGAGTATGAAAGCATACAGGTGAGAATTCCAGCAGCATCACAGTTTACAAAACAGTTCTGTCTCTTCATAGAAAATGATGTAGTGTTGTTGATTCTGAAGTGCTAGATTAAATCCTATTTGCTTGTTTCATTTCTCTGATCATGTAGAGATGAGCTGATGTATTAGAACAGATTGCTTAAAGGTCTAAACAACAGTAAGGACTTCATATTTTCTTTGGTAAACCACCTTAGGTGTCAGTAGACTCATCTCTCCTCTAAAAACCTACTTTGCAACAGTTACACAGAAGATGCTGCAATCATCTGTATAACTTGCTGCAGAAGTAACTTCTACTGATAGACTATAAGATAACAGTGATACCCACTTGATTAAGTGCTCCTAAAATCACAGGACATGTTTGGATGGTGTAAAATAACATGATGTTTTTGGATAGAAAGTATGCAAAGTAATAATTCTGTTTCAGTACTGGCTATTTCTCCACGATCTCAGAAAACTGAATGACCACAAGGGCATCTCCATTTCCTAAGGTGTGAGTTTTATCTTGCATTCTGTGCTTTATATCTTAAGGGTGGTTTTAAATGGAAAAATAACCCAACATTTTATTTTTAACTGCTCCAGCTACAAAACATTTATCGAGTGCAGCCAGATCCTCAGATTCAGTCGAGCATACATATTAACTCTCTCAATTCTAGCCTCCTTTGCTGCATTCTTCCTATATTTGGACTTGCCAAGTACAGAGACACTTCCCTCAGAACTTCTCAGAACTCCTGCCCCATTAACTTACCAGTGATGCTTTCAAAACAGTTAAGCACCAGAAGATTTGTAGAACATGAAATTCTTTTTGATTTAAAGAATGAATGGAACAGGAAACCCGAAATACACAGGCATCAAGTACTGAATGCCACTGGGATCTTGGCCATAATCTCTGGATGCTATCTGTCATGATACAATGTTCCTTTCTAAATTCATGGTCAGGAGGAACATGGAATCTCTTTGGGAATCTGATCATGACATATCAGCTAATTTTTATTTTCTACCTCGTTTTTTGAGGCACCACACTACAAAGCATGTCCAGTTGCTAAAAATATAATTTGTTTCACATTTCTTTGTACAATGGATGAAAAATGAAAAAGGGTAAGAAAAATTAAAAATCTGAGCTTGAATAAAATTAAATGCTGGCATTGCTGTTAGGATTCTGATGGTTCTTACTAATCAGAGTTTGGACAAGAACTGGTATTTATAATCCCTTTTGAATAGCTAGAATAAGTTCACTAGTTGGAAAAGTTTACTGGCCCTTAAAGATGTTGTATTTTTCTGCCTTAACTACTTTTGACTGTCAGATGGCATAGTAACATTTTAGTCTGATTGTCCTCATGCTTTCACTTCCCAGATGAATTCCAGTTTGATTTTTGTAGTTTCATAAAGTCTGAAATTCCAGATCCATTTGGGAAGGGTGCAGAGAGAGAGAAGGCAGGATCTCTCTCATCAGACAGCATCACTCAGCACTCTGTGCTCTGAGGGGATCGGTGAAGGTGACAGGCAACAGACTTGCTTTTTTTCCTCCTTTGGGGCTTCTCTGCAGAGGCACTACCAACTGAAGTATTTATGTACTGGTTTAGGAGGATACTGATAAAATTAGGCTGCTGCAAATAAGTCACTCCCATTACTTATGCCCCAATAAGCATAAAATGAATGCTAGGAAGGAGTTTTTGAAAGCCCTGCTGGTTTCCAAGTTGGTGAATCCCCAACTGCAGACTCACAATGCTATTTTCCCTTAAGTACCCAAAACAGTCAGATGCATCATGGGCTACCAACAAGCATTCTTGTTATTAGCCTTGCCTAGACTAAACTTGAGTCAGAAATCTAGAGGTAGGTATTTGTTGCACATCCTGTGATGACAATGATCACGCCCACTGCTGCAGGGCAGCATTTTTCTTAAGTCTACTGCTCTCCCTAGAAATACTCAAAGGAACATTTCAGTACTGAAAGCATTTGGAACAAAAGGAAGTGTATGAGACACAGGTAGCTTCCAACTGGCTCTTCAGCATTCGTAAAGCTCTTATTTACAGGATGAGTCACTGTAGATGTAATAGAGGAATTAAATCTGAGTGCATTAGAAATTCCAATTTTCTTGCTCATCAGCTAAGAACAAGGGAAAGCTGAAATGCACTGCCTCTGACACTGCTCTTAGTCATAATGATTTAAGGATTCCCTTCAAGGCATCTCAGAATTTTTCCCCTGAATTAAAATTGCTACATTTTAATTGAATTGAAAAAAAAATTGAAAACTGAAATATTCAAACTGGTATATGAATTAAAATTCATTAATTAAATGATATATGAATTAAATTGTTTATCAAATAGGTGCATAAATTAAAATTTTAATTCATTTGAATGAATCAGTGATGAAGATGTGACAGTAAATACCTTCCCAGTACCTTCAGCAGCAACTGCCTCCCTCGTGTCTCTTACTAGCAGAAGCAGTGATATAAAACTAACATGCTACTTGTTGCTTCTTGTCATGACCTCCAGGATCCCATCTGTTGCATGGACAGCCAAGTGTATCATCCATCACTGCAAATAATGCCAGAAAACAAGCATCAGCTTACTGGCTGCAAATCATCTGCCACCAGTGGCATTAGCTCAGCACACATGCTCCATATTGTGACACTATAAAGAACCACACACACTGGGTCAAATGCAATATAGGATGAATTCCTTGTTTTGTCACTATTGAATAAAGCAACCACTTCCAATCTCTGAAATTAAGAAGTCTAATCAAATATATTGGGGACTCTACTGACCATTCAATACTCTGAAAACTACTGTTCTCTGCACTGTGATGTTGGTTTTCTTCTATTTCCTGTAATATGAATTGCAAAAGTGTAAGTCAGGCATGTGCAATCACAAGCCTTCTGCATGAATGGCATGAGACTTGAGAGTAACTAGATTATTTGCACAAACGAGTTCACATTGGAAGTATGCATCATTTCATAAATTCAGGGTATATTCAGCACTTCTGTGATCACAATGACAAAACAATTCAAATATTCTTTCTGCTTATTATTTGCACATCCCTAAAATACACCAACACCTTCAAGAATGACAGAAAACATTTCAAATTTCATCACACTTTAGATTACAACCTTCCATGCTATGTTTATTGCCTATGTTTATTTTTACTTAGAAAATCATTTACTTGCTGTATTTGATTGAGTCAAATTAGGCATTAATTTATCTCCTCTCTTGCTACTCTAAGGGCTACTTTAATGCCTTCTGCTGAGTGTGCAATTAGAAGGCTGTATTGTCTTCTCTATTCTGTAGTGTCTATTAAGCAGGCAACTAAAACCATTATACATTATGGACAAACATACTTCATTTTCACTAACATTTTCAGAGGGTAATAATGCACAGATTGCCCAAATTCAATTCTAGTGATTGACTTAACCTAGTCAGACATTACTGGAAGCAGGAAGATACCCAAGAACCTAAAGACAGACAGGTCTTCAATATTATCATTGGTTTCTGTGTTCTAACACCATAATCAGTACTCTGTGTGCAGCTAATAGTAAGTGTCTGGGACAAAAACTGAAACATAATTGAAGCTTTACTTGTGCACTATGGACATCAAACAACAAAAAGGCTTCCCAAAGCATTTTGGAAAAATATGTCCTTGAATTCAAGCAGCAGCACATTTCATGCAACCTGAGGATTCTCCTATCTGTTTAGTTCTATGAGAGTAATTACATGTGGCATCAGAGGTGCACTGGTATGAACCCAGGGCTTAGTCTTAGTTTCTACTTCACGCTGGTAGATCTATAACACAGCAATATGGCTTTAATTACCCATTGCTCCACCAGGCTTTTATTTATTTTCCTGGTCTTTCAAGTCTCACATCATGAGATTTCACGAAGCAATACAATCACCACATTTACAGAACTATATAATGTTAAGACAAAAACCTCAAAGGAAAAAAAAAACACTCAAGGAAAGCAAGAATACATTCCAACCAGACATGATGGAATTACACATTTTTAACCCACAGAGCATATATTAATCTCTAACATACTAATAATGACTAACTTTTTCCTGCCCAGTTGCATTTAGCAAAAGCACACAGTAATAAACACTAAGATCACATTGTCAGCAAAACCTAATTTCAAAATTAATTCAGTGAAACGTTTCAGAATCACAGAATCACCCAGAATATTAGGAGTTGGAAGGGACCTTGAAAGATCATCTAGTCCAACCCCCTGCCCGAGCAGGATCAGCTAGATTAGATCACACAGGAACATGTCCAGATTGGTCTTGAATGTCTCCAGAGAAGGAGACTCCACAGCCTCTCTGGGCAGCCTGTTCCAGTGATCTGTCACCCTCACAGTGAAAAAGTTCTTCCTTATATTCGCTCACCCTTTACATATTTATAAACATTAATGAGGTCACCCCTCAGTCTCCTCTTCTCCAGCCTAAAGAGACCCAGCTCCCTCAGCCTGTCCTCAGAAGGAAGATGTTCCATTCCAATATCTTGGTGGCCCTGTGCTCTTCCAAGCAGTTCTGTGTCCTTCTGAAACTGAGGGGCCCAGGACTTGACACAATACTCCAGGTGGGGTCTCACCAGGGCAGAGCAGAGGGACAGAAGGGCCTCTCTTGACCTACTGGCCACCACCCTTCTAATACACCCCAGGATGCCATTGGCCTTCTTGGCCACGAGGGTACATTGCTGCCTTATGGTCATCTTGGTGCCCACCAGGAGCCCCAGGATCTACACTGCTCTCCAACAGGCCAGTCCCCAGCCTATACTGGTCCCTGTGTTTGTTCCTCCCAAGGTGCAATGCCCTACACTTGCCATTGTTAAATTTCCTTAAATGCTAAATGCACATCCCCAGCCCTTAGAGTTCACAGTAGAAAACTGTTCTGTGTTTCTGAGTAGAGAGTAAGTCATCACCCTGTAAAAAACCACATTTTTTCACCTGCAATTTGATGGCTGGATCTAAATCATGGGCAACTTTGAATTGTGATTCAAAATGATTAGTCCCGTTTGTCTCAAGACAATGTATAGGAAATCCTGCCACAGTTCATTCTGACTGCTGATGATTTTTTAATTTACACCACTTGTGGGACCCAGCCAATATACCAATAGTAGGAAGGGATAAATCATCTTTGTAAAACTACAAGAGACATGTAAGGTAGGCATTTGCCCTGACAGAGAAGACTGTGATTCCCTCACTGTATAAGTGTAATATTTGTAAAATAAACCTTAAAGGTTATCACTGTTAAAGCACTGGATGGCTGTCAGATGGATGACTGTCAGATGGATGACTGTCAGATGGATGGCTGTCAGATGGTATAGCATGGAAGTTTTATGTACATTTGTGCTAAAACCTCTATTGTTCTTGGTCATGACTAAAACATTTTCCTTCACAATAACTGTCTCAGAGGTGCCACACTGTATGAAACAGCAATACTCCTGAACCTGCAAAAAAAGCCTAGATGATGGGTTTCTGAGTACTGTTTCTAGTTGAAACAAGGCAGCACAGTAACACTGAAATTTCTGCTCGAAACCTAATTATTAGAAATGTGCTATATTGGCAGCAAAGAACAACACAACTGTTTCTCTTCATTCTACAGGTATGAGAAAGAAGAAAACTGTTCTAAATCTCATGAATTATTCCTCTGAGTGATCTGTATGCCCTAGGACTAACGGATAGTGGGAAGTTCTTACGAGCCCCAGAGAAAATTTCCCTACTGGAAAGCTGCCCATTGTTCATGATACCATGGTCAGATGTAACTGGAAATAAGAAATATTATAAGCCTATAAACTTTCTGAAATGTAATTACATGCTTTTGAAGTAAATTTCAAGTAGCAGACTTTCCTCCCCAAGCCTTTTCTACTGAGTCAATGAAAGGGCAAAAACAATCCCCTTCAAACAGAAACATAAACATACACCTGAAATGTAACAAAACATGATGTTTTGCCATTTACCATCAGATACATATAATATTATTCAGTGAAAACACTGATTTTAGAAGCACACATAACCAGAAAGGACCCTCTTGTGTTAGAATCATAGAATCATAGAATGATTAGGGTTAGAAGCGACTCCCAGAGGTCATCCAGTCCAACCCCCCTGCAAGAAGCAGGGACACTCCCAACTAGATAAGGTTGCTCAGGGCCTCATCCAACCTGGCCTTGAACGTCTCCAGGGATGGGGCATCCACCACCTCCCTAGGCAACCTGTTCCAGTGCTCCACAGCTCTCACAGGAAAGAACTTTTTCCTAATATCCAATCTAAATCTCCCTCCCTCTATTTTAAACCCATCACCCCTTGTCCTGTCACAACAGGCCCTACTGAACAGCCTCTCCCCATCTTTCCTGTAGGTCCCCTTGAGGTACTGGCAGAGCACTAGAAGGTCTCCCTGGAGCCTCCTCTTCTCCAGGCTGAACAGCCCCAACTCTCTCAGCCTGTCCTCATAGGAAAGGTGCTCCAGCCCCTTTATCATCTTTGTGGCCTCCTCTGGCCCCTCTCCAACTGGACCATGTCCTTCTTGTGTTGGGGGTTCCAGAACTGGACACAGTACTCCAGGTGTTGGTTAAGTCCAGCCACTTGTTTAAAATACACACACACAGAGAAGTCATTTAAAACATTAGATAGTGATAGATATGCCATAGGAGAGTTTCTGATTTGTTCTGAGAGCATTTTATATATTTATAATGTACCAGTCCTAGTGATGGTGCTACGCCCCCAATTCTATAATCCTGGATGCATGTAAACTCTGAAAAAAATACTTGCTTCATCTTTTTTTAATTTCTGGCAAAGGGAGGTAGAAAAGAATAGTATACAGATGCACCAGCATCATCTGAATAATACTGCATCATTTACTGGATTCCACCACATCTGGGAATCCGGGAAAAAGTAAAAGAACTTACTAAAAAGACCTGCTGAAAATAAACTCTTTTGTGGTTGAAAACCATCCAGTTGGAACTTAAGCAGTGTTTACTTAGGGTGGCAGAACAGTCGGAAAAGTTGTTGGGATTATTTTTGGCAGAAGCCAGCAAATTGTAGCTCTATCATTACTGTTGCTAAACTGTCAAGAGTTCACTGAAAGTACTATTACTTTACTAGAACATTCTTGCAAAAATACAGCTTATTCAGTCTAGCAGCATGAAGCTTTGGATTTTAGAACTTACTTTGAGCTGACACTTTCATATCAATGTAATTAGCTTAATATTTAGCCACACCAGTAGAGTACAACATGAGTTGTGTCTGTAGACAGCAGCACATTAGAAATGTGAACAAATCAACAAATCATTGCAGAAGTGTTGCACATCTTTTCACAATGAACATGTAACAGATTGAATGTTAAAGCAGCCACAATCAGATATGTGCCCCGTGCTGCTTGAAAAAGAGTTTGGAAGATTTCAGCTGGATTTTTAATAATTAGATATATGGATATTGGTAACAGCCAATCCCAGCAGTCAGCTCTCCTGTGGGCAGAAATTGTGCAGGTGTAAAATTAATCCAGTTCACACTTTGGCCTTAACAGCATGTTCTCCTTAGCAAATGCACTTGAATCTCCCCACTGAGTCAGCGGGATCTTTTGTAGTAGAGAAATACCTTACACAGCCCTTATTTACCTTATTCAATGGAACACATAAACTATCTAAATATATAAGATTAATAAAATACTACTTCTATCACTTTCAATGGCACTCATGAATTTTCAGTCAGAAATGTACTCAGCTGAGCAGGTGTCAGAATGCTGGATTTAACTGTAGAAGAAAATAATGGTTTTCCTTTGACCTGGGATCTAGATGACCATTCACAATGCAGTAATGAAGACTGGAGTTACTTCTTCCTTTACAGTAGCCAGAGGAAAAGCATGTAATTATGCTCCTTTGTGTGTCTTCAAGTTTTGTATCTTCATTTCTTCTCAAAAAAAAAAGCAGCTACAATCAGATAATTCTCCCCCAACAAATGCCAATTTTTTAACTCTCTTGATTGCCTACTGAGCTGATGAAGAGACTTCCCTGATGTTGTAGCAGTTTCTTTCAACCCACTGGTTTCCTCTTCTTCACTAGGCTTCAGCAGCTAAACTTATCTTCTGGGTGGTTTCTCCTGAAATCACCCAGAAGATAAGACCCAGAGCAGGTCTACAGTTTATGTTGCCTCAATAAAAAGAGTATCCCAGCCAAATAGCTCATTTGGACCCGCTCTGAACTGCATACTCCAAATACCTCAAAGTTTAAGGCCTTTGTCCTGGGAACAGTCTCCAGAATCTCTCCTAAGCCAGAAAGACTCAAGTATGTCTCTGGCCCACACCTGGCTCCTACCTGAATACTAGTGAAGAAAGGAAGCCTGTCTAGAACGGAAAGAAGGTAACTCATCTTTTCACCTTGCCAGTGCTAGTTTGTCTAAGGTCTTAAGAGATTCTATCGGGTAAGGACACACTTGCTTCACCCTCCTAAAATAAAATATATATATCTTGTCTTGTATAAGCAGAGTTATTTTCTAGTTTTCTTCCTAAAATTGCAGGCATCCAGTGCTGAGCTAAGCAATTTGCTAGCTTTTATCACAGTGTCTTTTTACTCTGGCAGTGCAAGAGCCCTAGAATTTTTTTTTTTTTCTTTTTTTCTTTTTCCACATGTGAATGAAATCTCGAGCATCATCTCTTCACTGAAACAGACCATCAGCAGTCTCTTATGAAACTGCTTGAGTGGAATGCATGTTCCAAACAATCAGCAGGGTCTAGTTGCTATTGCTGGACAACCTATGAAATATTTCATCACTCCAGTCTACTGGCTGCACTCACTTTTACTACATGTGATGCTACTACAAAACAGCCCAAGCAAGTTCCTGACTGCCTTTCTTTACACTTAGCTCAAACAGCAATGGGGGAACACAAGAGGTTAGAACTATCCTGCACCTAACTGGTATTTCATGTGGAACATTACAATCAATGACAATGTTATCATAACATGATGACATAAGCAAAAGTTTCTTTCCACTGGCTGTCCAGAATATGGGGTAGTAAAGCATGCTGGCAGCCCTCCTTCAGGGTCTCTGAAGGACTTCCAGTATTGGGGCCTTGTAAAGGGAGAAAGCACGGGGCAAAAGCTGTGTAACTAAGATGTGCACGGGTCATGGACAGGGCATACTCCTGCAGGTACTGCAAATGTGCCTGGTTTTGAGGGTTTGAGTACTGACAATAGGAGTGCACCACTCTGAAACAGTGTGACAGGAGAAGGACATGGGTCCAGTGATTGTGTTGTTTAGACCAGTCTGGACATCCAAGCAAAGCGGCCACTGAGTTTTACATAGACACCATTTGCTGACCCACAAATTGCAGTGACTTTATTTGTAACCAGAGTTGTTTCCCAGAAAGTTGGGGGGGGGAGGGAGGAGATGGTCTAATCCCTCATTTGTCTATTCCTACTGTGATAACAGCTCAGATAGTGATATCAGCAGGTATCGCTTCACTCTGCTGCATCACTCCTGGTTTTGGTATGCCTAGAGGATGACCAAGAGGCATCAAGAGACCTTGTTAAAAACAGTCTGGTAAAAGATGCAGAATACAAGTAGCTCTGTCTTATAAATATGCTGCTCTTCAAGGTCAAGAACTCAACTTGAGACAACATCTATACTGTAATAGTGAAAAAGGTACAGTTCAGAGAGCCAAGCAAATGGATCTGTCCCTGTGCTCCTGCTGTCAAGTGCGGGGTGGTACTGAAAACACTTATTTGCTGGCTAATAACTGAAACAAATACTTCTACTTCTAGTGAAACACAGAACAAGCAACACCCAGGCTCAGCTACGCCGTCAAACTGGCCCAATGGCATGCTGCACCCAACCCCAGCTCAGCATCTGGATGAGATAAAGACCTTGCTAGGGAAGCAGTTTTTTGTGAAGTACACTCAGAGGTAAGCTCAACACATGCTCTTCTCGGTGCAGACTGGAATCAACTATTACCAGCATCACACAGTAACCTGACAGCTATAGCAGAAGTGTTTAAATGACACGTGACCAACATACAAGTGGAGAAGAAAGATGTCATGTTGAACTTCAAAAAAAAAGTCACTGCCTGTCTTCTAAGGAAAGAAGATAAGGGCAGTTTTGGAAAAGCTTAGTTCTTTGCCTTGTTAAACAAATGGCTACACTGATACCACCAGCTAGCTAATGCCCAGCTAAAATGGGAGTTTCCACTTATTCTGTCTTCTTTTATTCTGTCTCCAGACATCAAATCTTTGGTGAGGAATGTTTACTTATTAATAAAAGATTAGAAGATCAGAAGTCACATTCTCATTCAACATCATCTGTTTTGGTATAGGTTCAGTATTTTTGGCAATGAAATGCCTGTGATAATCTTGGTGGCCAGTGTTACACACTGGTAACCATGAGTACATGGTTACCAGTGTGTAACCAGTGTGTAACCAGTGTGTAACCATACCAGCACTATAGTCGGCGGCTGTGCAGCTCCCTGGAAGTTCAAGTGGCTGCACTGAGCGTGCACTGTGAAACACTTCCAGAAAGCGCCGTGAAAGGCTCTAGTAACCATGTGACAAAGTTTAAAAATAAGCCCCTGAAATAACCTGTGAGATTATCTGTGTCAGCAAAAAAGTCCACAATCTTCACAGTCTAAGGTATACCTATTATTTAAATGTTACCTTTATCGTTTGTCTTGTCATCAAATCTAGTCCACTTTTTTTAATCTGTCAGTTTCTATTCTCCATTATTTTAATAACTGATTAAAATATTCGTTTTCAAATCTTCTAGAAAACTACCAGGTATCCTAAACACAGTTTGTCTGTGCTTGGGCTGCAATCCCCACAGAACGCTTTACCACACAGCGAGAAAATACAAGGCCCATTGTGGGTCTTTTTAAAGAGGCAAGCACATGAGATCATTCCAATTTTGTGTTAATGGCCTTAAAGCAGTGAGTTCAATATAAGACACTCAGAGAAGCAAGATAAATGTTGCTAAATTCTGAAGTAGTTAATCTTGTATAGCACAAACCCAGAAACAGCTCCTTGCTGACACTGCATTGTTTCTTTCCTATAGAAGGAAATAATAAAAAGAGGGTTTATGTATAAACACAATAGGTTGAGGCTGCTATTGGCATGTCTAAATTGTGCCTGGATTTTGTTCTGCAAACCTTTTCCATTAACATTTCTATCGGGAAAGCTAACTCCTTAGAGATGTAATGAACCATCTGATTTTAATTTGGTGGTAGAACAAGGGGTTACTCTGAATCGTGCACAGCCAAGCTATTGAGCTACATCCAGCTCTATTTCCTTATACAGCCGATGATGACTGCTCAAGCACGAGGAGCATGTGGGAAAGCAGCAACCCTCAGCCTTGTTTTAAGCAAATTAAAGTAGCTTTGGAACAGAGAGGATTTTCTCTGAGAGATCCGTCCTTATCATCATTAGTGACACCCAATTTTTCCAATTCTGCCAGCCCAACCACTCCACAAACTGTTCATGTGGCTTTTGGCCTTTCTCTTCTTTTCTCCCCTTGATGCAGGGACTGCAGCATCTTCACCCTGTTCAGTCCCTACCTTTGCTTGGAATCTCCTGCTCCCTCCTTAAATGCTTATCACAGAACTGTAGAATATCCCGAGTTGGAAGGGTCCATAAGGTTGGTGTCAAACTCTGGGCTCCACACAGGACCAGACAAGTCAGTTTTCCCAGCCCTTCACAAATACCATTTTTTATTTCATTTCTGGTCTTGTCTGAGATAAGACTATCCACACAGGATCCTATGGGACATCTTAGGGTTCTGCATTTTCTACAAGACAGTGCTCTAGCAAAGCTAAAGCCCTGGCTGAGTGCTTTAGTACTGCCTGGGATTCTAATCTGAGAAAGCTGAACAGAAAAAGAGAGAGGGAACTTTTAACAGTAATTGTCCCACACCCAGCATTAAGACCTGCTGGGAAATCACAGTGTAACTGCAGAGCCTGATTCTTCTTTTACAAAACCCTGTTTGTCCAGTCTGTGCAGGGCTGCCTGCCTGCTGGCTGGACACAGCCTAACTCAGGGCCAGCTGAGACATGTCAGGCAAAACAAGGCAGAGACAGGGGAGGAGCTTCACTTGACAGGGTATTTTTCTGTTTATACCCTGTCTCTGCTTATTAAGTCTCCACAGAGGAAATACAATGTCTGCCCTTAAGTGCAATTTCAGATCATTTCTGAATGTCTCTTATTCCCAGAATGCCTGCTGCTGATTCGCTAACCCAGCATGGGGCTGGATTAGTCAACACATGGCAGTCACCTAACAAGGTGTTACTGCTGCTGGTTTTCCAGCATAAAATTGTTCTTAGCGAAGTTTTAGACATTTTTCTCACATTTTTCCATACCCAAACAGACGTGTATAGTCTCCACATCAAAGGAAGACTATAACTGGCACTGGATCTGCTACGCAAATACATCTGTGGAGCTTCTTGCTCACGGCACTCTGGAAAAAGGAAGGTGTTTCCCAGTACATAATCCCCAGTGCTACAGCCACAACCATTTTAGCTATGGTTGCTATACCTAAGATGCCAACCCCCAAGTAGCCTGTAGCCCACTGTGCTCCTATCTCTGCAATACCCCTATCTGTCCTGACAGGCAGCTTGAACATCGAAAAACCCACCTGCCCTTGTGACATGTGATGCCTGAGTCCTTCTGGGAAGGAGCTTGGGCTTTACCTGCCCCAAATCAGCAACACCATGCATCCAAAAAGGGCAGAGATCCAGCCAGAGTGGTGGGGCCTGTCCAGATGGTAGGTAAGCATGTTCACTGAGTGTGTGATAATGGCACAATATACTGGGGCTCCACCCTTCCACAAAGACCAGTTTGGTGGTCCCCACCTTAGCCCCAAGGACACCTCTGCAGACAAATCAACTGAACAGACATCTGTTTTAGCCAAGGGACTGCTTCTACTCTCACTACACTGCATGGTATTTGTAGCCAAGAGACCAGCCCTGGCCAAAAAAGTTGCTGCAGAAATCATGTGAGATTTTACTCCTGGGAACATGTTGTCACCATATGGTCTCCACATTAACAACACCAAACAAATGCTTCACAAACAGTGTTCTAATAACAAATACCAGAGGAATTAATAATCATCTAGCTATTATTTTCTAATGTTCTCACTTTATTAAGAACATTATGCTATATGAACGAGCTCTTCCGGAAGAATAACATCTGGCACCCACATGAATACCTGATGAAATCTCTATGATCCTGGGTTTCTTACAAATTTATTGTCAGCAATGGCATCCATTTGTGCCAGCATGGCTCACAGTAACATTACATTTTTCTTCTGTTCTAGGTGCATAGCGTAATGTCCATGCTGTACTACACTCTGATTGTAGCTTTTTTGATCGGCACACAGGCAGCTCCAAAGTCAGAGGACAATGCAGAACAATCCCTGCTCAGTACTAACTGGAGCAACAGACACCACATTCCCAAGACAGCTCCACAGACAGCCCATGGCTACTTTACTTGGACGACAGATAGAAGAGAAGCTATAAATATTACCATGGACCCAAAATTTTTTAAGAAGAGGCGTTTCCGGTCTCCTTGGGTGCTGTTCAGTACACAGCCCCCCCCAGTGTCAGGGCAAGGACAGAATACGGCACTTCTCAGCAGCGCAGGTTCTCTCAACAGGACTGCCAGGACCAAGAGGACCACGCACCCCATATTACACCGGGGAGAGTTCTCAGTGTGTGACAGTGTCAGCATGTGGGTCGGGGACAAAACCACAGCTACTGACATTAAAGGCAAAGAGGTGACAGTGTTGGGCGAGGTCAACATTAACAACAACGTTTTTAAGCAGTACTTTTTTGAGACCAAGTGCAGGGACCCTAAGCCCGTCTCCAGCGGGTGCCGAGGGATCGATGCAAAGCACTGGAACTCTTACTGCACCACAACACACACCTTTGTCAAAGCGCTGACCATGGAGGGCAAGCAGGCGGCATGGCGGTTCATCCGAATCGACACGGCCTGCGTGTGTGTGCTCAGCCGGAAGTCAGGGAGGCCCTGAGCTGGATCCAAACCCCTCGGCAACATCCTCCTACCCCCCTACCTCAGCCTGTAAATTATTTTAAGTTATAAAGGACTGCATGGTATATTTATAGTTTATACAGTACAGAGAGAACCTCGTTATTTATTAAACTTTTTTTGAAATCTTTTGTGTTATGCAATTTATTTACTGTCAGAACCCTCAAAGGATGTTCATGTTTGTCTCATACACCACCAATGTATTTACAGGGCTGAACAATCTTTCCTCACCATTCTACAAAAAGAAAACATGTTTCACACAGTTCACATGCATATTCCTCTCTTCCACAACAACAGAATTTTCCTCACAAAACCTGCCAGTTTACTATGACAAACTTGTAGGTTTATTTTAAATTGAAATGCTTTGTCAACTACCATAAGACCGAAAAAGACCTTTCAAACCTTGTTTCCAGTTTTATTAATTATCCATCAAAATATTAAACTTATATCCAAACATCTTGCTGAACTTCTGGTAGAAATATTAGCTTTTCATGTTACTAGACAAATATCTAAATCGGTCATTTAGTGCATTTTTTTTAATTGCTAAATTATTTTTCACTGCGAAAAATTATTTTCACTGCTTAAAATCTGAAAATTCTCTCAAGCTAGTATTTTGCCAATGGAAACTTGACACAGGAGCCAGGTCTTTTCACACATGATAGAAGAATAGAAAAAAAATAAAAATCAAATCACAGAGGCTGTGTTTTAGCAAGGACCCCCAAAATAACTATTTCTGTGCTTTGGAGAACACTGGTCTCTAGATGTATATGGTGGAACCTGAGGCTAGTGATGGATGTTTCAATCACTGCACACTGAATAAAGCTGCAGTTTCTCACTGTCTCCTATGAAAGAGCAACTGTTATCCACTGCAGAAACAAACCATTGCAGTTTTTCAGTTTGATTTCTTCCAAATCCTGAAGGGCACATTTTCCTAGAGGGCCTTCCCTACTGCACAGTTGTTTCTTTAATGAAAAAAAAGTAAACCTGACATAAGCTTCCTCCATCTAAACAGCAGATCTCTAAAGAAAATGTGTTGTAGTAAAATATTGACAGGGGAAATAACCAAACCTAAGCAAGATAGTGACAGTGCCAGTCTGTGTGAAGCAGAAGGCACTGAGACAGAGACCATTCCTGGTAATCACTGGCATGTCACATTTCAGCCCCAGTAGGTGGTTATGGTGTGGGACAGCAATATTCCAGCGAGAATGTTTTGCTCCCTCCAGAACAACATATTTGCAATATTTGCATGAATAGTCAGTTATCCAGAAGGTCAAGGATAGGGCAGGCTCCTGACTGTCCTGTGTCCTCCAAATAATGACAACTTGTTCTGGAGCTGGGGGAGGCAGTGATGATTAAGGAATACTTATGGGGCAATCATGTAGGCATCAGATGTTCTGACACAGCAGCAGAACACAACAGTGGCTACTCCCACCCAATAGTTATCACAGGAGAGACTAGTAAAACACACAGAAATCTAAAGCAAAGAAAAATGCTGAACTGGAGCATAGACCCACCTGTGCTCTTTAGTGGCCTTAAAGCAATGGACAAAAGTAATAAACCTGCTTTGGAAGTGCTCTTTACCACACATACCACAATACAACTAGGGAAAATGGCACTGCTACTCAAGCAGGAGTTGCAGGTTTATAGAGACTGCCATGAACTTACTACTGACAGAAAAAAAACTGTAATTGAAAGCATCTCATGAATGCACTTAGTAATTCCAAACACGTGTAACACTTGGCATTTTTTCAAAGAGCCCTGAGACTAAGGACCTTCTTCTCAAAGCAATCTTGGGAACTGGCATTCCTTCTGCATCCAGCTTACTTAGCGGTTCCTCTGACTTCACCTTAGAGCACACTCTTGCCAAGAGCAAGGCACTACTACCTATAGCACCCAATCTGAGGAAGAAAGAGCTGCTGTCAAAACTATGAACTACTGCTATAGATCTGGACCTTGATTAAAATTTCTAATAATAAACGTTTAGCTATTATTTTGGAGGGAGGATTTAATGTTGCAGCTATTGATACAATCTATTCCTCATTTCCCCCTTCAGCTGATTTTTATTCTGTGCTCCCAAGACTGAAACTAGATCACCAGTTCATCTTTAATTAGAGTGATCTATTGTGTTAGTGACATTTCTTGACAGTTCATGAAAAACATCTCAGGAGGGAGAGTGGAAAGCGAAAATGACAGTTTGATGCGTTCACACTTGATCTTTATCCCACTATTAACGGCAGATCTGGAATTCCAGGCTTAAAGCTACAAGCCCAAGCCTGTAATCTAAATTTTTAGGGTGTACATAATTTCTCTCGCTGCATATATGTTATTGCTATGCCTGTGACACGTTGATGTGAGGATGATCTACTGAGCACTTTAAGAAATTAATTTAAGAATAATGAGGCATTTCACAATTATAAAATAAGAAAAACCTGGAAAAGTACATTCTCAGAAGGAGAATCTTTGCAATATTTCTTTTTTTTTTAACTGTGCACTTAGATGGCAAGATAAGGTACCTATCTGTGAGATTCCCCCTGCAGGACTTAAGCTTCATTTCACTTGCAGTGTGCGAGGTCCACTTGCAGCAGTGTGTGCATTTGTCACTGATTATCCTGACTGCTCCATTTCCTTGGGCAACACACATAAAGATACAATTAGAAAAATAACTCACTGCCAAGCTGTTGTTTTGGTTTGTTGGGGATTTCTCCCCCCAGAGATAAAATCCTGATAGAGATGCCTCTAGAGATATCATGTCAGTTGCAGTGACTTATTTTTTACATCATTAGGTACACAATGCTTTCTGGCCAGAGTACAGAAAAGGGAACAAAACCACCTGTTTTCAGTTTCCTCTTCCAGAAAGTACACCCATGAGCAACATCAGACCAACACGTAAGAGTGACAGAACTTTGACAGAAGAGATAGACAGAAGAGATAGATTATGCAGATTAAAAACAAACAGCAATGCAAATTTATGTATTCTAATTTATGCATTCTAATTTTCAGTGCTCAAGTAAGTAATTTAGCAAATACTTAATATGAATTGATTCAGTGCTGCTGTTTATTAACCTGTGATAGAAATTATCAACTGTTATCATAGTTGTGTTAAGTCTGCAGCCTGCAAATATTTTAAGGGACAGTCCTTTACCATGGTTAGCTTTTTTTCTTTTTTTTTTCTCTCCTCCAATCAAGCATATGGTAGTCTACTATTATATTGTCTGCAACTTACAATCAATGTACAGAATCCTGTATTGCTGCAAAGTCAGGCACAAGGGCCTGAGTGCCTTGCTTAAATGTTGGGGGTTTTTATACACATTTCTGTGTATCAAAAATTATGTTTACTGACTGAGAAACTGTGATTTGAACAGTACACACACAGAGGGGTTTACAGTTACTGATGAGAGTATTATAAACTCACTTGCTGGATAAATCAGATGGATGACAGTTACAGCAAATCATACTAAGAGGTTATACAGCACAGCAAAAGTGGAAATCTGTTTTCTTACATTATTTTAAGGAAAGAGGAAAACAATTACAGGATTAATGCTCAGCAGGAAGTTACTGGATTCTGAATGACATCTCGTGATCAAACCTGTACTACAAATGCAAGAGAAGGGATGAGGGGATGAAAAGCCAGGTGACATCACAGCTCAACTTACACTGCTGAAAGGCACAGTTAAAAACAGCTAACTTTGCTGCTGTTTCCACTGTATCCAAGGCAGGACAAGAGCATCCATAAATTACTTCTAGCTGTAATGGCTGCAGTTCCAACATACACACTAATTCAAGACTGCCATTCACCATGGAGTCCTCTGCAATAGAATGGACTCCATAACCCTGCTCACTTATTTGTTTAAAGTGATGATAGTCAAAAAACATGAGGAGAGACCTCTACAAATCAACTTTGTTCAACATAACTGCTAGCTTTGCAGCACACTTCATTTCTTGAGAGTACCCCTGGTACTTCACAGAACCACAGAACCACAGAATATTAGGAGCTGGAAGAGACCTCGAAAGATCACTCAGTCCAACCCCCCTGCCAGAGCAGGATCATCTAGAGTAGATCACACAGGAACGTGTCCAGATTGGTCTTGAATGTCTCCAGAGAAGGAGACTCCACAACCTCTCTGGGCAGCCTGTTCCAGTGATCCGTCACCCTCACGGGGAAAAAGTTCCTCCTTAGATTAAGATGGAACTTTCTATGTTCCACTTTGAAACCATTTCCCCTTGTCCTGTCACTGGCCATCCCTGAGAAGAGCCTGGCTCCATCCTCCTGACACTCACCCTTTACATAATTATAAACATTAATGAGGTCACCCCTCAGTCTCCTCTTCTCCAGCCTAAAGAGACCCAACTCCCTCAGCCTGTCCTCAGAAGGAAGATGTTCCACTCCNGGTCCCTGGGGTTGTTCCTCCCCAGATGCAATACCCTACAGTTGTCATTATTAAATTTCATTAAACCTCTCCCTGCCCATCTCTCCAGCCTGTCTAAATCCTGTTGAATGGCAGCACAACCTTCTGGTGTGTCACCACCCCTCCCAGCCTTGTATCATCAGCAAACTTGCTGACTGTGCACTCTATTCCCTCATCCTGGTCATCAATGAATACACTGAACGATACTGGTCCCAGTACCGACCCTTGAAGGACAAAGCTTCTCCACTTCTTTTGAAAGAAGCACTACACACTGCTTGCTGGGTTCCCTCCAACTGTTTAAAATCTACCCAGTTTTAATTATTTATAGGAGTTTGTCCACCAGCTTCTTCTTAAAGCCTTACTTATACTGACGATTACTTATATACTTATATAAGGATTGAAAACGACTATAGCTACAAAAATGGAGAGCTGCTTCATATGAAATAATATCAGCTGGAGGGGCTGATATGAAACAGCCAGATTTACTGGAAGAATGGCACAGCCACTGTTCAAACAATCTGACTTTGACCTCTCGAGGTTCCGAGGAAACGAAAGTAAGATCCTTATATTCAAAAAGTAAATCAGATGAGATTTGGTTTCACCTTTAGCCAAATGCCACATTCATGACACCAACAATTTCACTACTGCCCATCTGGTCTGACTAAGGAGCACCGATTAAATTTTGCCTGGATGAAAACAGATGGCTCCCTAGAAAGATAAAGAAGGTGTGGGAGATAATCAGATTCTATCACCTAACATAGGACTCATACCTTCATCACTGCTGTTATTACAGTTTTGGTTTGGTGGTGGTTTTTGTTGGTGGGGGGCTGACAGGCAACAGGTCTGAAACCCTACTGGTTATGCAACCCTACTGATGAGTTACACCAAAAGGCTGAGATGCCAGAAAGCCCACTCTAATACCTGCACTCATTTATACTTCATTGGGTCTTGCCTTGATTACTTTCACTTCAGCTGCAATACAGACAGGAAATTTTGACACTGACAAAGAAAGAGCCAGGTTACATAAGAGTCAATATGCTTTCCCAATATGCTTCCTTTCATCCCTACACAACACTACTCATTATTATCTAATCCCTTATTTAAACATGCGATTAACGCTGCGGATGCCGCACCCTCCCAGCTCTCCTTTAGTAAGCAGCTTCTATCATTACAGCAATTACAACCAGCTCAGGGAACTTAACTTGTAGGGCTTGGAATTGCTGCATATTACATTTTCACTTTTCTCTGGCTGACTTCTAGAGGAATTCTTTGTTCTAGAAAATCAGTTTCTATATTACAAGCTAAGTTTCTACAAATAAGCTATTCTGATATGGTATCTCAAGCATTATATGCATCATTGGACCTGATATGCAACCTTAAATTCCAGCACTTGGTCTGTATAATCATAGAAGATTGTACATTAACACTTCAGTTGTAGCCTGCAACCAGCTAATTTGCAAAGTGAAAAGAAACCAGCAGAACTTAGAAAAAAAAAAAGAAAATACAGCCCAGAATTATCCAAGTTGCAATCTGGCCAGTAAACAGTATCTGTTGATTTTAGATGGTACAAGGGAATTATGACAGGATCAACATCTCATTCGAAAAATGGATTTTCCTTCGGTTTGGTTGGTGCTAAAGACCAAACAGCTCCATAATGATTTAAAGAAATGGTGTCTTTAGCCATATGACCTTAGTGCTGACATTCAGAGAAGTGCTTTTCTCAGACCAATCCCCTGACAGCTTCTGGTAGTTTCTTAAGGCTAATGTGCTGCACAGAACTGCAAACAACATCCCAAGCATGGCGACAGCAGGCAAGAAGGGGGTTTGCAGGTAGGGAGTCTTGCTTAAGAATTCTTAATTTTTCCAGAAGAGAGCTCTCTGAACAGAGGATTGACTCTTTCCAATGCATACAATCATACACTGACCTCAACTTAACAGGCAAAATATTCTGTCCTTATCCTCCCAGTGATAACTGCAATAATTTTATTTACTTTACCAATCTACTAAGCACTTCCTCAGTGTTCTGAGTTTTTCATACAGTCTTTCACTAAATACTTGGAAATGGAAGCAAGGACTCCTAACTTTTGGAGGGTTTCCCTAAACTCTCCAAGAAATTAAGAGGAACGATGAAGCTGCTAAGTTCTACTGTACAGCAAAGTCATCACTTTGCTGCCCATTGCCCAAGTGATGGGGACAGCACAATTTGACTATAATTAAAGTCACCAGGATGGGATAGGAGATTCTGCCATGCTTTTGCTAAATTGTTCTAGAGGGCAAATTTTTCTTGCTTTACTCCCCCAAAAAAACCAACCCAAAACACTTAAAAATGCTCATGTCTAAACCAGTTAAGTGCATTACTGCTTTCAATGCATACAGCTTCTTCTCTTGAAGCATTGCTTTTGGGACGTGCAGCTTTTAAACAGCATGTTGCAGACAGCATTAAATGATAAGTAAGCATAAACAATACTTACTCTCCAAACTGGTGCTTCACTTAATACTCAAATTCAGTTACTGTGTGATGGCTCATTCTGCCTGGAATAGACAAGCCTGTACTGAATACACTGACCTTGATTGTCTCTTTTGTATCACTTCTATTTACATAGCCCAGCATACATCATGGCCCCTCTCCAGGCATTTACAAGATCTAATGATCAAGCCCTTATGTTTGTGATCCAAGGTGTAATCATTTGAGAAATGAATCATAGTTGTAAAGCTATGCAGTAATTAAACCTAGGTAATACCTTTAGCCTATGATGCACACAGCACAGATGCTCTTGGCATCTCTATGAGCAGCACATCTGCTGGTGCTACTGGTCATATGCATTCTCTGGGGATTTTCTTCTGTTTCCCTTTTTCCTCTTGGATCTTTGATTTGGTTAGATTCCAATTCTACTTCATGGGATCCAACTCTGAGAACATGTGGCAGAAAGGAAGGAACATGCACAACCCAAATTCCTTTGAGAAATCTATTAATCAATAAAAAAGACTTTTATTAGAGGTTTAAATATAAGAGTTAAATTGCATACTAATTCCAAAATGTAGTTTGATATGCTGCAGTAACATTCAAGCTCCATTATTTTTCATTTTGTATTGACTTGATGCACAGTTAAAAACAAAACAAAGCAAAACAAAACAAAACAAAACAAAACAAAACAAAACAAAACAAAACAAAACAGTTCATGTCACCAACTGCAAAGGATTGCTCAGGTTTTAGGTGCTCCAATGAGACTGGAACTCATTCTTTCTAAAAGTACATACACTGTGAGTCTTTAGACTCCATGGGTTGACTTTTAAGTGGTGTGGAGCAAGTTGAACATAGGAAAGAGCTGCTGAATAGGTAAATAAAAAAATAGTGGGTATAATTCACTAGACAATGTCAAAGAATCACAGAATGTTAGGAGTTGGAAGAGACCTCGAAAGATCACGTAGTTCAAGCCACCTGCCTGAGCAGGATCTGATTGAATTACTGGCCATCACTGACAAGAGCCTGGCTCAGTCCTCCTGACACTCACCCTTTACATATTTATAAACATTAATGAGGTCACCCCTCAGTCTCCTCCAGCCTAAAGAGCCCCAGCTCCCTCAGCCTGTCCTCACAAGGAAGGTGTCCAACTTCCTTAACCATCCTGCGCTGGGCTCTTCCACGGAGTTCTATGTCCTTCTGGAACTGAGAGGCCCAGGACTTGACACAAAATTCCAGGTGACCTACTTAGCCACCCCCTCTTCTAATACACCCCAGGTTGCCATTGGCCTTCTTGGCCACAAGGGCACATTGCTGGCT
>VXBZ01012334.1:0-26444 GCA_013399135.1 Heliornis fulica
GGTGGTTGGTTTTTTTTTTTTCCACTAATTGTTTCTTTTAAACATATCATTACTATGTTGCCTGGCAACTTTTTACAACTGTAAAGGCGTGAGATAAAAGATAACTGACTTTCTAGAGCAATCCTTTGTGGCTAGCAAGTTACTTTAAAAGGCTGCATAAGCTCTCTCTGGTACTTAGGCTCCACACTTTTGATCTGAAGTTGTTTGAAGTTGAGATGGAACTTCAGTTCAAACTCAGTTTACTTAGTTTATTCGCTCAGGCTTTTCTGACACCTTATTCCTCGCCTTTTGAGGAGTGCTCTTACCCAAGAACACTTCATTACATGGTAACTAGTTCTCAGCAGCTGTGACTTGCTGAATTTTTGGGGTTGCTGGTTGTGATGCTCTGTTTATGTGGAATTGCTTGGTAAGGAGTTATGGAGTGGTCCCACTGCTTGTAGTTTGGGGCTTTGGAGCATCCTGCCTTTCCTTGGTTCGGATCTAGCCCAAACGTCAGCTGAAACTTGTTTCTATACGTTGGCCACAGAAGTCTGTTTGAAATGAGTTGATTGAGGCATCAGAACCTGTCTGAAGATGAGTATCTGTATCATTGGAAACAGCTTCACAACTAGCGTGCCTGAAGGCAGACGGTTGGAAGGGCTATGGGAGGAGGATGAATTACACCTTCAGTCCTTCGTAGCCCAAATAATGGAGCTTAATTAGATTTTTTCTGGCTGTACATGGAATTCCCATAATTGTTTTAATTTATGTTCAAGGCTGTGCTTGCAATGCAGACTTTGCCTTACTTGTTCCTGCTGGATGGTGGTTAGCTGTCACCCAGTTCTTTGCCAGTTCTGCAACATCTGTGTATACTGAGGAATCTTCTAGGACTCTGAAGTACCAGAGCAATCTCAGAGGCTTCCTCTTGAGGATGTCTAGGTAAAAGTTGTAGCCTGCTGACAACTCCACAGTCAGTGTGCTAGCTGAATGCCTAAGCTTTTGGGGCATCAGACAAAGAATTTAGATATGTTGTGTAGGATTTTCTCTGGAGCATCTAGATGCAGTCATTTAGGAATCCTGATTTTTTGATGGGTCTGACCCACAGAGGCCAAATAACTATTTAGGGAAGAGAGTTCTTGGGAACCCATGTCAGGGTGGGATATGCTGTCAGGGATCAATGGGGAACTTGCTTTCTGGGGAATTAGCCTTCTGCTGTCCATGTGCTTGTCTTTTTGGGTAATGGGGCGTTGTTTTCTTGAGGTTTTCCAGTCTCATTTTCTATTAGCACCAAATTCGACACTCGTTTATTATACTTCTGTCCAGCCTGCTCTTGGTTTCCAAAGAAAAACAGCCAATAACTAAGCATGTAAGCACTCTGTTTTTGCCTGCTCAGCAGTGAAAATGCTGGGCTTTGAAAACCACCTACTAATTTTAGGAGCCAGAAGGCTCCTAAATTCTGAACCTTGTGGTATGCCTTTTTTTAAAGACAGAGAAGTTAGCAGAAGAACTTTACCAGTTCTTTGCTTGAGGACTTTTTTACTACTTTAGTTTTAAAAAGTGTCAGTAAATTTTAAATGTGAGGAAATGACAAAAGCATGGAGCTCCGCTAAGTAACCTCTTCTTTCTTCTTAGCAGACTTAAAAATCCTGTATTTGGTTAGTGTAATTGTGCATCTTACTTTGCTCGTGGTAACATCAGAATAGTAATAGTATCTGAGCAGTGACTCAAAGGAAAAGAAGAAAATCTGGTGGCAGACAGATAGCTTGAATCAAAGCGTGGCAGTGTAAAAACATTTACTAGGAAAATAAAATGCATATGGAGACTTGGAGTTTGCGGATCGGGATGGAATTACCGGACATTTTGGGTTGACAAACTTGCCTGCATAGAGGTTTAATCTTCCAAGATACTCGGTGATTAATGAATGTAGAGGATGGCTCCCACTGGCCTCAGTGCCGCTGATAATCTTTCCCTGTGTGAAGAAATTGGATATTGAAAAAATGCACATCAGACTTAGCAAAAACCCCAGTGAATTGAAGTGACCTGTCCTGGCACTGGCAGCGATGGGATGCTGTTCTCCAAGGCAGTATTGCTTGCTGTGAGAATCTCCTTTGTGTCCTCCAGTCTTACTCACTTCGCACCAAATGCTGTGACAAGAGCAGGGATCTCGTGGTGTTGCTGCTCTGATCCATCCTGGACAGATCCAAGGATGTACACAGCCTTTGGTAAGAGAAGAGCTGTAAGACTTTATTACAGCATATGCATAAACGGCAGCTGAATTAGTCCTTCGTTAATGATGCCTTTTCTGGTGTATACACTAAACTTTGAAACCTTGGGTTTTCTGTAAAAAGGACCTGGTTTTGTTCTGATGACTGCTTGTTTTCCAAAGCAAACTTCCAAAATAGTTTGCAGCATTGAACCACCCACATGGATGATAAATGCAGATCTCAGCCATTTTAGCAATTAAAGTAACAAAATAGTGGTGAATGGTGGTTTTCTGGGAGCTTGATCTTGATGGAAAGGAGTTTATCAGCAAGCCTGTGATATTTGCTGGTGGGAAAGAGATGGCAGAATTGGGGATCCAGGGTTCAGCTCCAGCTCCAGATGGGTGAAATTTATTTTTTTTTTCCCCACCTATGCCCAGCAAAAGCACATCTGATTTTTTGACCCCTTCTGCACTAGCTTCTGCAGCTTGGCTTTTCCCAGCCCCTTGCCCAAACACCTTGCCCCCACCATTTAGACTTGTCGCACCCATTTTTAATTCCCACTGCTGGCCCCTAATTCCAGTCCCCTCCTCACTCCACTCACAGCCTGTCTCTCCCTGCCCTCCGGATTCCCAGAGGCTTTCTCTCCTACCCTCCTTACAGTTCCCAATCTCCCTGATGTTTTCACTAAGTCCCCTCCTGGGTCTGGCTTTTTATTGCAAGCCAGAACCAGGCATCTTCTCCTTCTGGCTGCCAGGCAGGATGCTGAAGCCCAGCAGTGAGTCACTGAAGCAGAGCAGTCTCCAGAGAGCCCTGCTGCTCGTGACTTTGTGGAGGTGGCACATAGACTCACAGACTGGTTTGGGTGGGAAGGGACCTTTAAAGGTCATCTAGTCCAACCCCCTGCCATGGACAGGGACATCTTCAACTAGATCAAGTTGCTCAGAGACCCGTCCAACCTGACCTTGTATGTCTCTAGGGATAGGGCATCTACCACCTTTCCGGGTAACCTGTTCCATTGTGTCACCACCCTTATACTAAAAGAAGTCTTCCATATATCCAACCTGAAATTCCCCCTCTTGTAGTAAAGCTGTGACAGAGCTCTGCATGATGGGGGTGTCTCACCTGGGGTGGGATGGGCAGGCAGGCCAGAGAAGCTGCAAGAGACTGAAATGCTCTCAGCGAGGCTGTAATGTGTGAGATTTTAGTAACTAGCAGAAGTCTACAGTGGGAACAAATTGCTAATTTTTGTCTTCTTCCCCTCAAGTTTACAGCTTGGCCAAATTGAGGTATATTTTTATATTGTGACAATATATCCAGTTCTTTCTCCCATATGAGGTTTCCCTTCAAGGATTTTGGAAGATAAACTTTTTTTTTAATTTTTAGAAGAAAAAGTACTAATATGAAAGGTTTTTCTTAGTCTCATTTTTTGAACCATTCTGGCAGAAATTTTCTGTGGAGGGGAAAAAAAAAAAGAAAAGAAGAAAATTAGCCCAGAGCAGACAATTCAGAAGGAAAGTTTTGCCTTTGCCAGTTGAAATGTGTCAAAGTTTTAAATAGCCCAACACCGACTCTCATAGTGGGAAGTGTTGGCAGCTGTGAAGACATAGTTACATTCAGCAGGTGAACGCAGTGCCCAGAGGGAGGATGCCAGCACTTTCATTAACATAAATAACTTCAAGCACTCTTGTTTTAGTACCTATGTGTAGTACTACCATGATGGAGGCCAGGATGTATCTGAGTACCATGCCATCCTGGTTAAGTGACCTTCTGCTCTGGCAGGTCTTCTCCAGAGTGGAGGTGGGTGGTTGGCATTGCCTGTGAGATTTCTGTAAGAGTTCCCATGTCAAAGGGGGAAATATATGTCAGCTCTTTTGAAGAAGAAGGAAATTATAGAAATTAGTTTGTGTGCCGTCATTCCCGTGGCTGCCAGGTTGTTCCCACCATGTGGAAATGTCCCAGTCTGTGGGTGCAGGTAGTTGGTGACCTCCTTTTTTTGGTATGGTCTTGTTTGCATGGGTCTTCTGCTGTTGGGTGATACGATGGAGTACTTCTAGTGTACAAAAAAAGGAGGAAAAAAGTAAAACCTGCCACTTGCTGAGGACATGTTTAAAATCAGCTGTCCTCAGCCTTTTCTTGTCCTAATGGCAGTTCACACCAAGAGGCCAGCGGTGCCTTCAATTGCATCTTCTCACTTTCTTGTTGTGTTTCGCTCTTTAAATCTGGCAGTTGAAGTCAATTCTTTGTCATTATGCAGCTGCTGTTCTAAATACTCGATAGCATATATTGGATTATATTTTAGTATCTAGTGAAATCCCAAACGCATTAGCATTTGGAAGAATATGAAGTTTCTTTTAATTACTTGACATTGAGAGCTTTGCTCTTTTTCAGAGAAACATCTGAACTCACCCAGAGGCTTAAACAATAATCAGTCCTCTGTGGAAAAGACATGAAGTTGTTTCAGGGAATCCTTTTCTTTCAAAGCCACCCTTTTGTGAGTTAGTAACAAAGTCATTAAATTAATTTCATGCAACGAGATGTATTTCAATTGTATATCACTGGGTCAAACTGGTCAGAGCATTATTATGGCTGGGTGCTTGCCTTGAGTTTTGGAGTTGGAGGATTGGGCTGAGAGGAGAGCAGTAGCTGCCATTCAGATCTCAAGGTTCCTGTTGCCAGTGAAGGTCTTGTGATGGTGCTTCCCAAGTACTACTGTAGGGAATATTGCTGAGAGCAGTGAGCATGTTCCCTTCTTGAGAGCTTGAATGGGCTTCTTCAATGGCAGCCCTTCGTGGAATGAAGAAGAATGGTGACTTAATATTAGGTTTACTATAAGGTTTACTATTTAATAAGCCAGGCAACGCCTATGACTTGCGAATTCAGCACTAATTGTGGAATTTAACTTCTCCACCCGTTTCCTGGCTTCTAGGAGATGTAAGCTGTCAGGGGAATAAGAAGTAGGGAGCATTTTTGCATGTGCTTTGTTTAAATTTGGACAGTTGAAAGAGTGGTTGCAGATCAATCCATGTATTGCATTGGGTTGTTAAATGCCATTTAATACATGTCTGCTAGCCTATACTTTTTTTTTTTTTTGGTACAGATCTCTTATTTGCATTGTTTGGAGTGACTTTTCAGAAAGTTAAGAGTACTCATTACTGCTTTAGGTTTTTCATTTTAGTTAGGGCGTTCTTTATACTTTGTTTTGGTTTCCAACCCCCTCCCTCCCTGTGCAGTTATGTGTATCAGTCAGGGTTTTCCAAAGTGAGTAGTCACTAGCTGCTGAACCTGGCTGTATGTGGTGAAGTTTATCTTCTGGAAATCAAGTGAATACGTCTTGTGTGCAATACGTTTTTCTGGATATTTTAGTGAACACAGTGGTTCGTGTTTTCTGCCTGTCTTCTCTTGAGGACAGATGAGACATTTTACTTAGAGCAGCTTTCAGCCCTCCCAGCCCTTTCCCTTTAGGTTTTTTCGAGGCTTTATTTCACTCTGTCTCCACTTCTGGCTTGCTGGCTGTCACAGCTCTCCATTGCTGAATTTTGTTTTGTCCGGTCTTCCATCTACTTGTTTTGGTTGTATTACAGCGCGCTGAACGAGCGGTTTTGGGAGCGGTTGGGGGCACAGCATGCACCGCTTCCTGCCTCTGCCGTCCGCGCGGCTGTCACGCAGCGCGCCTGGTCACCATCTGCAGCGGGCCTGTACGGGGGACGTGCCAGCACGCTGGCCTGCCCTGTGCTTCCGAGAATGCTCTTGAGTTTGCAGTTCATGGTTTGCAGGACGCCTTGCAGATAAGGCCGAGGCTGTCCCTGAGTTGCCCTGAAGAGCAAGAAGTGGAGGTAGCTTGTGTGGATGGACCACTGATCTATCTTCTTAGTTTCTTTCAGTGGAGAGGGGAAGACCAGTTTGAGCCTGGCCTGGTTGCCAGTATGTGTTGCATCATCTGTATGTTGGACTGAGAGGTGAAAGAGGCAAATTGAGACTGAAGAGTGGTTTCTTACAGTCGGCTTATGTCGTATGGGTGTTGTCCTGGGGCCATCTTACAGAAGTCTGCCCAGGGAAGCTTTTGAAGTTCTGCATTCAGAATTCATATCTGAAAATCTCCGCTGTAGGACGTTGAGATATATTTGCTAATTTTATATTCTAGCAGCATCTCTCTGGCATGTGTAGTGGTTAGGTTTATTAGCTTACTAGTCTTGTAAGTCTCGTGGTGAGAACATGGAATTATGGATGTTTTCACTGGCATCGATATTCACAGTAGTTACCAGCAAAGATCTCCAGACGGGAAGCTGTGCCACGAACAGTGTGAGAATGGGAAGATCTAGAGAAGAAAAAGATGGCAGTTCCTCCCCACCTTTAAGTACGTTTTGCTTTTCGTGCTCACGGATTAACAGATGTCTTCTTCTTTACGCAGGGCTGTAACTGAAGTACAAGATGGCAAGAACCAGCCACAGCAACTATGTCCTTCAGCAGCTAAACAACCAAAGAGAGTGGGGCTTTCTGTGCGACTGCTGTATCGCTATCGATGACATTTATTTTCAAGCACACAAGGCAGTTCTTGCTGCGTGCAGCTCCTATTTTAGGATGTTTTTTATGAACCATCAACACACTACAGCCCAGCTGAATCTAAGCAACATGAAGATTAGCGCTGAATGCTTTGATCTTATTCTACAGTTCATGTATTTAGGAAAAATTATGACAGCCCCTGCCAATTTTGAGCAATTTAAAGTAGCCATGAACTATTTACAGCTATATAATGTACCTGAATGTCTAGAAGATATACAGGATACAGACTCATCTAGTTTAAAGTGTTCATCTTCTGCTTCTAGCACCCAGAATAGCAAAATGATATTTGGTGTGAGAATGTATGAAGACGCGCTGGCTAGAAATGGCAACGAAGCAAACAGGTGGGGCATGGAGCCGCCAAGTTCAACCGTAAATACGTCCCATAACAAAGAGCCCGATGAAGAAGCTTTGCAGCTGAGCAGCTTCCCCGAGCAATTGTTTGATGTCTGCAAAAAAAGCACCACGTCCAAATTCTCTCACACAAAAGAGCGCGTGTCCCACTCGCGCCGTTTTGGAAGAAGCTTCACCTGCGACAGCTGCGGGTTTAGTTTTAGCTGCGAGAAGCTGCTGGATGAGCACGTATTAACGTGCACGAACAGGCATTCTTACCAAAGTGCCAGGTACTACAGCGCAGAAAAAATAGACTTTAACGAAAAGGACTCTGCTTCTAAAATAATCTCCACACAAACAGAAAAATACAAGGGGGACTCGAGCCAAGCTGTGGATGAATCTTCGTCTCCCGTGTCAAACATCACAAGCAGAAAGAGCAGCACGGTTGCCTCTGAGACGTCGGGTGAAGAAGGGAGCAGAGCCTCTGAGAGGAAGAGGATTGTCATCAAGATGGAACCAGAGGACAATCCCACAGATGAGATGAAGGATTTTAATATTATTCAGGTGGCGGATAAAGATTGCAATGAGTCTTCTGACAATGATGACCTAGATGATGAACAGGAAGAGCCACTTTACAGATACTATGTCGAGGAAGAGATCAGAGAGAAGAGAAATGCTCGAAAGACTTTAAAATCCCATTTATCCATGGATGAGGATGAAAGAAAGTGTTTGAAAAGTCCGCGGCACCTTAGCAGGAAGGCTCCTTCAGTGCAGGAAGATGTGGAGAACGCTCCCTGTGAACTTTGTGGGCTAACAATCACCGAGGAAGATTTGTCCTCCCATTATTTATCCAAACACATAGAAAATATATGTGCTTGCGGCAAGTGTGGTCAAATACTGGTCAAAGGCAAGCAGTTACAGGACCATGCACAGACCTGTGGAGAACCCCAGGATCTGACCATGAATGGTATCAGAAATTCTGAAGAGAAAATGGACTTAGAAGAAAACCCTGAGGAGCAGTCAGAAATTAGGGACATGATGTTTGCAGAGATGCTGGAGGACTTCAGGGACAGTCATTTCCAAATGAGCAGCCTTCAGAAAAAACAGTCATACAAGCACTCTGCCTGTCCTTTCCGATGCCCTAATTGCGGTCAGCGTTTTGAAACCGAAAACCTAGTGGTTGAGCATATGTCAAACTGCCTGGAGCACGATCTGTTCAAGAACTCCATGATGGAAGAGAACGAGAGGGATCACAGACGTAAGCATTTCTGCAATCTTTGTGGGAAAGGATTTTATCAGCGTTGCCACTTGCGGGAACACTATACCGTTCATACCAAGGAAAAACAGTTTGTTTGTCAGACATGTGGGAAGCAGTTCTTAAGAGAGCGCCAGTTGCGGCTCCACAATGATATGCACAAAGGCATGGCCAGGTATGTCTGTTCCATTTGTGATCAAGGAAACTTCCGAAAACATGACCATGTACGGCATATGATATCTCACTTATCAGCTGGAGAGACTATATGCCAGGTCTGCTTTCAGATATTCCCAAATAATGAGCAACTGGAGCAGCACATGGATGTTCATCTGTATACATGTGGAGTATGTGGAGCAAAATTTAATTTGAGGAAAGATATGAGATCTCACTATAATGCCAAGCATTTGAAAAGAACATAAGCGTAAACATCCTGTTAAAGCATTAAGTTGGCAGCAGAGAGAACACCAAAGCAAGGCATACAGTATAGTAGACAAAAATAAAAAAATAAATAATTGAAAATAAGTCTCTTTTTTTTTTTTTATTATTATTATTTTTTTAAGACCCTCCTAACCATAGGTGTCTATTTAGGATCATTAAGTATATAGCTCTGAAAAGCATCATGTGTTTAATTATTACATTTTCACTGCTTCCTAATACCAGTTTCTGTTCTTAATTTTATTGTTTTACTAAGTAGATATACAAATCATTATTTTTAAACTGTAGATTAAAAGCACAATGTTACCCCTTCACTGACTGCTATTAAACAGTTCTCGGATCCATGTCCGTAAGATGAGTGCTTTAATATTGCCATGTGTTGTTTCTTCATGTGAAAATTTTAGATCACAGAGATTAATGTGCAAGAGCATAATTGTTCATAATCCCCAAATTAATTTTCAAAATGAAAAAAAGAAAAAAAAATTCAAAACCCAAATGAAAAACTCCAAACAATGCCAAGAAATAATCCTTTGCTCTCTGACTCTGCTGTAAGGGCTGTCCTGGTCCTCTGCTTCTTGGCTTTGTTGGAATGTGCATCCCAGGGGGGACAGCACGTAGGCTCAGTTAAACCTTGCAGACTTGGACTGGTGTGTGCGCAAAGGGAAAGGGAGTTGATGACTGTCGGGATAACCGAGGAGTTCCCAGCAGAGTGGTCATTTTCCAGACTTGAAGCCCTAGCAGAACTGTACAACTGACATTGGCCTTTCGTTTTCTGGCTGTACCTGCGTGGGTGTGTGTAACCTGCCTGTCCTAACGTACCAGGGAAGCGTGGCGCTGCCTTGGCTAGGAGTGCAGAGTGGCGCTGTGCGTTGAAGACTGCATTTCCTGGCCCAGCTGTAAATGCTGCCTTGCTGCTTGTGTTGGGAAGTTAAAAGTGGTGAAGATAGTCCTGTTGCTTGGGCGGGGAGGGGGAGTGTGACTCACGGGAACCTTAGGGTTTTTGTTTCTTGTTTTCATGATGCAAGTTGACTGTTCTGTTTTTAAACAAGAGTATAACAAGAAAAGACTGCACAGTTTGCTTAATAAATGCAAAGACATTTTCTGCCTTTTAAGATTCCTTTCTGATTCTAGTATAGTCCTAATCTGCATAGATTGTCTCTTAATTTAATTGAATTTAAAAATCTACCAAGTACCTGCTGATGTCAATTCAGTGAGGTGGTTTGGCCTTTGAGGGAGCGACTGGCTTTGACTCCTAGGCACCAGCTGTCTAAATGTTTAAGTGTGTAATTTTTTTAATTGGGGGTGGGGTGGAAGATGTTAATATGTAATGGTGGAGAAAGCTATTTAAAAATAAAACTTAGCAATACTTTATTCCAGCTGATCTCACTTCAACAAAGAGGGTAGTGATGCTATTTCCCACTGAGCCATGGAGGGAGGAAAGCAATTTAGGTCAGCCATTAAGGCGGTTGGACTACATGATTGTTGTAGGCCCCTTCTGGATTTTGTCACTTCATGTACCTGTGGTGGGCTTGAGAACAGGAGCCAGGAGCTGAGGTTCTAGTCCAGGGCTTGCACATGCTTGTTGCTGTTGGAGTTGAGTGCTATCCCTTGTTTTTTCTTGGGTATTAGGAGAGCGGTATTGAGCTTTAATGTTGTGAGTATTCTGAGAAATTAACACAGTTCAGAATCTCCACTGTAGCTATACATGTTAGAATGAGTTGCCTTGCATTAGCATTCCTCTCGGTTGGTAGACAGATGTGTGTATTTCTGCAGTGGTGGAGCAGGACCCCCCACCAGACGGTCTTCACATGCAGTTTGGGCCTTCAGCCTTTCCCCAGCTGCTTGGTCCCATGCTTTCTTGTATGATGCTGGAGCCAGCCAAGTCCTGAATAACACTGGGATGAAAAAAGACCATGTGTATGAATGCACTCCAGCTCCATTTAATTCAGAGCTTCCCCCTTCTTCAGATTTCTCCATCCCAACTCAGGCTGAAGCTCAGTGCTTAAGAGTTCAAAGAACAAGTGGGATGGGTGTTTTCATGCTTTCTGGCACTGGAATCGGTGCTAAGGTGACTCTAAGATTTCAGAAGACAAAATAATTATAATGGTCAATGAAGTAGTCAAGTGCTGTACTAGGAGAGTTTTGGGGTTAGTACACTGTTCATGGCAGTTCTCTGCCATGCAGGTTCTTTTGGAGTATCAGTTATGACTGGACTGGGAAGAGCAGCCAAGGGAAGTGAGGGAGAACTGGAGGGCACTGGGGGAGTGTAGATGAGTCTTTTGCTGGGGGAGGAGGAAGACCAAGTGAAGAGGGATGGGTGAAGGCTGAGGTGACAGGGTTAGAACTGTGCAGTGGGAGGAAAAGCCCAAAGGTACATCGAGGGGGCAGCTGGAGGATGAAATATTCTGTAGACACCCAGAGTGGGAATGACTCAGCTGGGCTGGGAGAGCTGTCGGCCTGGGTGATGAGCTCACGACGACACAAACTTGGAGCACGGATTGTGTGCCAAGTACAGCCAGCCCCTGTGCTGGAAGGCCTTCGGTGGCACAGCAAAACCTAGATTAAAGACCTTGTTGAAAAGGAGGTGACCCGAGATCATTCCTGAACACAGAGGAGGGACGAGTGTGATTTATGGAGACTTTTGCTCAGGGTCAGGAGCCCTTGTTTACAGTGTATTGGTCTGAACTTGGCCCAAAAATATTTCACAAAAGAAGTTACTTCCTAGTGTAAGTAGACCTGCCAACAACAGAAGTTAAATGGAGGAACTGGGAATGATGATATTTATGTGTGCTACATAACAGAATACTGTTGTTTTTCAATTTTATGCTGTGTTGTAGTAGCCTTTGAAAGGAAAGCTTGATAAACCTTTCCAACCAAACTTGAATTAATGTTTTTTCCTGGTTTTGTGAAACAAAGCTCAGTGCTTTGGAGTTCACATATGTGAATGTCGAGTAAGGCACATGAATTGCACTGCAGGGGAGCTTAGGAGTGCATCTACTTGTATGTAGGCAGAGAAAAACAGAATGACTATGAAAGGTGATCAAGGGGAGAGTACAGGAGAACAAAGCAAAGGTAGTAAGGCATAAACAGGACAGCCTGGCTTGCAAGTCAGTGGGGAGAGTGTTTATGGTGACATGGGACTATTGAAGAACCATCCTGGAGGGAAAGGAGGCATTTGGCTGCTGTGAACAGGGACAAGGGGTGGGTGCTGAGGCAGCCTGGGGCTGGTCGCTCCTGAGGATGGGGGGATTCTCCCCAGAGTGGGATAACATCTGCAGGAGAGTAAGATGATGGTGTTTTTAGTGCTTCTGCTGATAAAAATACTGCGGAGGCAGAATGAAAGCAGCCCTGAAAAAAATTCCAAACAGGCGCAGCTGTGTTATCCTAGAAGTCTTGCCGTTACTTGAAAGATAGTGAAGGAGAAGCAAAAATACTTCACTTGGAGTTTGGTTTTCTGTAACAAATTTGCACTTCTCAGACATCATAGCACAGTTCCTATCTCCAGGTACTGTGATACCTGAACTGTGTAAAAGCACATAAGGATCTCTGAGAGTGGAAGCGTGAGCACATCATATTGCACACGGCATAGCTAGAAAGAAAAAGACTTGCTGGATGCTCTGAATTATATTTATGTAAGTGATTTGCTATTCTTATTGCTGGAGGACCTCTCTCTGTTCTCTTGTCTTCCTCATTTTGGCAGTGCTGTGGGCTCTGACCCTGAAAATAATGTCTAAGTAGCCAGCCTAGCTCATGGTTTTCAGGATTTAAAAAGAGGGCACTCATGAAGACCTGGAATGGGCTTTAAATTATCACAAAAGCTGTCAAGTTTCTTTTCAAGTTTCAGAGGAGACATTTCAAATGTTTAAAAATATATAAACATACATACTTGCAAATGATTATTGGCAACTTTTTAATTCCAAGAGTATATACATCTGTGTGGTTGTGGTTTAATTCCAGCCAGTAACTAAGCTCTGTGCAGCCACAAAGGGGATGCAGAGGACAATGGAAGAAAACTCATGGGTTGAGATAGACAGTTTAATGCTAACAACGGAAGAGAATAATAACAATAATAATATTATAAATATAAACATATGTATATATATAAAAGCAATGCACAAATGCAGTTGCTCATCACATGCAGAAAAAACCCGACACAATGTCCAGTCTGTTTTGGAGCAGCAATCCTGCCTCCCAGCTAGCTTCCCCCATTATATACAGAGCATGACGTTATGTGGTATGGAATATCCCTCTGGCCAGTCTGGGTCAGCTTTCCTGGCTGTGCTTTCCCAGCTTCTTGTGCACCAGGACAGGGTATAACAGTATTTGTAGCTAACAGGTCTGTGGAGAAATCTTGGATTCGAGTAGATGAGAATATCACAGAATTTTAGGAATCTATGCTTTTATTACTGGACTTATCTTTACATTATTTTCAGTTAATGGAGGGAATACAATTAAGTGTTTTTTTACTCAAAGCTGATGACAGTGTCTTGGAGAATATATTATTATAAAAATGCTGCAGAGAATATATTAAAAATACATTGTTATAAAAGTGAATACATTGACTACACCTATCATATTTGAACACGCTAGTGCTAAACCATCGAGAGCATCTCGGCTATTACTGAGGACAGAAGTTTTCTTCTGAAGACAGTTCCATCCTGAGCACCAGCAGCCCCTTCCTCCTCCCCATCCAGTTTCAGCTCTCACATCCTGTATGTGCCACCCTCTCCATTGTCATAAAGCACATATTTATGTAAACTCACAATGAACTACATCTAACAACAGGCTTTTTTTCTTTTTATTCCCTGTAGGGTTATTTTTTTTGCTGGATCAGTTCCCTGCTGTGCTTCCCTATCTGGCTCTTAGTTGGACCTTGTGCTACCACAATAGAAGGGGTGGCACCAGGGGAGAAATAACTGTCTGGGAGGGGGCTTGTTGCTGAAACGAGCTGTGCTAGGACTCAGAGCACATCCTGAGCTTAAATCTGTGTCTCTCCCCCAAGCATCTTCATGGAAGCTGAACATTAATTTCTCATTTCCTGATAAGGAAAAAAGGCAGCCCAGCCTCTTACATACAAATGTGACGCGTCTGTGCTATCTGCCCTCTTTATGAGACCTGGAAACCTTCCTGTGTTCAGCTCACCCCTCAAATATGCTCTGGAGTTTTCTTAGTCTTTCTCGAAACAGACTGTAGCGCTCCAGACTGCGTGGTTGGTGTGGTTGGCCTGGCTTGAGGCCAGGACTGAGCTGGGCCCCTTGTGGGGCCAACCACCAGGAATGGCTCCTACCTTCCTCTGGTCCTTGTGCCCTGCAGCTGTGGGCCCAGAGGAAGCTGTGCTGCCCACCCATTCAGCAGCAGAGCCCCCGCTCTCCTGCTGCCCGATGCCCCCTCGCCTTGACGTGTGCTTTTATGGGTGTCGTGGTAAGGGGAGAAACTCGTCTCATTTTTGGTCTAATATTGAAAGCTCAGGAAAATTCCTTGCATAAATTAGGGACATGCTGGCAGTATCAGTTACTATACCCACGTGCCTGCTTCTGACAAAAATGCTTTTTAATCTGAAAGGGTTAAACATCAAATCCTCTGACTTCCCTGATTCTCAGTTGGTTTGATGCTTGTCACAGACTTAAAGACCTACAAGATGAAGCATGACTAAATTTGACTTTATAGAGTCTGCTGGAGGCTAGAAATTAGGAACCTGTTTTTAAAAGTTGACATTTCTGTAGTTCTCAGCTATAAACCAGTTTTCTATGTTTTCTTCCAACTTCCAAAACTCCTGAAATATTTCTGTATAGTTTATTCCTGAGATGTGTTTGTAGGCTGAGATTTTGAAGGGGAAAGATGCCAAAAACCAGGACAGATTTTATAAATTAAGTATCTTCTGCCACTTTTACAGCCACTTCTATAGTTCTGGAATTAATTGTGATTTATTTTTTCATGCAGAAAGACAAATCTTAATTTGTTACAGGGCGGCAGAGCTCATGACTCAGGAGTCAGGCCATCATCACTGTAAATAGCCCTGAAACAAACAGCCCATGTTCCTTCTCGTGTTTGTGGATGACTAGTGCCAACTTTACGACAGAAAGTCAGTGGATCTTTCTTTGATCATTTTTTGCCCTCAAGTGTCTTGTAGGTGTTGAGGTTTTTTAACATCATAGGAAAGCAGTATTGTGCATCATGCTTTTAGAGAAACTGTTTTCAGTAATCTGTGTGCATTCCCTGTATAAAAGTAGTTGAAAATACATCTTTAAAGTTTCATATTAAAGTATTCAAGGGTACATAGCTGAATTACGAGATGAGAAATAAGCAGATAGTCCAAGGCCAGATTTTGACAGTTTTGCATAGCTAGGATGGCACAGCTCATTCTAAGAACCCAGAATTTTAGAAGTGGTCAGTGCCTTTGATTCTCTTGCAAGAAAGCAAAATGGTTTAATCCTTTCCTGTGCCTTCTGGCATATTAAATGATAGTCTCCCTACAGCTACAAATGCAATGCTGCATCTAGTATTTCCAGTGGGAGGAGAAAAAAAAAGGCCCTTTCAGAGCTGTTCAAGAACTTCCCTCTCAGAGTTGATCCTGATGCTGCTGTTGTTTTTACTCAAACTCAGCTGTGATTCCCATCAATGAGCTTTTGAGGTGTACTTTTTCTTTTGGTTGCAAGTCAGATGATCCCAGATATGTATGTCTTGTGGTTCTGTAGACATCTCAAGACTTCTGACAGGGAATAAGAAGATGAACGCTGTCTTTTTATTCCCTTAATAGGGGAAGGCCTTAAAGGCCTCAAAATCTTGGAAGCTCTGTGGACTGCGGGAAATCCATTGGAAATCAATCTGTGGACTGTCTGCAAATCCTTGGTTTCTCAACCTTCTGTCAGGCAAAATGCCACCAGTGTCAGCAATTACCAGGGGCTCTGCAGCAGCAGTGTTGCCAACAAGAAAGATGCAAAAATCAAAATATCAGTCTTTCTTCCCCATCTCTTCTCCCCAATTCCCCTGATGACAAAGTTGCTATTTTAAAAATTCATCGTTTTGGCTTTTCCATTTGCCTTCTGTTTTTGAAGTGGGATGATAGACTTTTTTTCTGCTTTAAACTAGTGACTAGGGCTGAGAACTTGCATTTTTTAATAGTTCTCACATGTTCTTGAACTTACACAACTCAGTAATACTGCTCATTTAGGTAAATATCCCATTACGTTGGTTACCAGAGAAACTTCTGACTCCCTAGAAAATGAATGGGAAAAATAATATAATGTCCTTCTCTGCATGGCAAAAGGCCCAAAACCATGAAAGTTTGTCAAAATGCAGATACACTAGCTAAAAATAGAGTTTGCTGAATACCATAGGTTACATTTCGGTTTGGCAATAAACCCACCAGATTTCTGGTATCTGTTATGTGCTTTTTACAGAAGTCAGCCTTAGAGTATTTGTTCAGGATGCTAAAGATGGTGCCTGTCTTTCCTCCCTGCTTGTGGGGTTCCAGCTACCAAGCTACTGAGGTTCTGGTTTCTAGCCATGGGTTATTTAATATTTACAGAAAGTGGAAACATTTTAAGAGATGAAATCTAGAATATCCCTAGTTCTGGAAATGGATAGATACAGTAGTATTGTAGAAGGAGGAAATACAGGGTAGGATCCCTTGGAACTGATGAAGAAATTGACTTGGTACATCCCACAGCTCCGGAGAGAGGTTGGAGTTGCATTGCTGTCAGGTAGATTAAATATAATTTGTGAAAAGTTACATGTGATGTGAAACATGACACTGTCACAGTCTGCATGCCTGGAAGTATGAGGATTATCCCCACCTAGTCTGCTTTCAGACAGGGTTATGTTTCACATATATTTTACAGACTGGAGCTAACACAGGCAGTTCTGCCAGAAAAGAGAGAGGTCCTGATGAATAGTAACATAAAAACTGGAAAATTAGTCAATTAAGACACAATCAGTCTTAAAGTAATTGTTACAGTTATTTCAGCTTTAGTTTTCCATGGAAACAAAAGAGTTAAATACTTCAAAGGCAGTTTCCTTTGGAGGATGTTTGTTTGATCAAGTTCAGTGTGGCTTAGACCCCAAACAGAAATACTAGCTTCAAACAGAGCACTACTATGAAAGTAGGAATAGTCTGTGGCCTTCCAGACCTCACAGGCTCTGTTGGTTTGTTACATGGAGTCAAAACAAAGATGCCCCTTAAAACACAAGTACATTAACTTGGTCTCTTTCACACGCTGCAATCTTTTATCTCAGAACTGCTTTTCTCCCCAGTCGTTGGGGCTGTGCCAAAGTCACTGAGACCCCCAATGAACTAACTGTAGACTACTTTCTCAGCAAAAGGCATATATGGTATGTTTGAATCATCCAAGGTAGTTAGTTCAATAGGGAACAGGCTTTCAGTGCTACTGCTTCTATTTACTAAGCTTGAAGAATGACATCCTTCAGATTTTGGAACAGTGCTTTTCTTTGCTTCTTCATTTCCTTTACACTGTGGAAAGCAGGGTGAGGAAAAGCCCAGCCGGAGTTTCTGTTTCAGATGGAGCTTGGAAGATCTTGTTAGCTGGGGGGGCGTTGGCTTTTTTAGTTTGTTTTTTCAGGTCCTTAGCTGGCTGAATCTTCAGGCTTCTAATAAATGTGCTGAGCATTAAAAAAGCATTATTAATGCACAATGAGATATGCTAAGTTCAACCACTTAATGTAAGTCAGACCCATGCAGATGCGATTAGGACAGGAACCTGATATCATGCCAAATCTGGACAGTTACCTTTGATCTCTCTCCAGATCCTCCTTTTATTTGTAAACATCCAGTTAATCACAGACTTCCTCTGACTTTTATGAAGTGGAAGAAACTGCCTCCTTTGTAACATCCCTAAGTGCTGTAACTTTGCAGATGTTCGTGGGTGTGATGGGGAGGTGTGGGCTCCATCTGGCGGCTCACGGGGAAGGCGCCTGTTCTCTTGAGCAGAGTTCACTGTGCCAAGAGTGAAGCAGATCCTCTGGAAGCTGGGCAGCCTCCAAACAAGTTCTGCTTTTAGGGTAGCTAGAGGATTTCAGGGTCTGGGAGGAGGGCACAACATTTTACCTCTGTTCTAGCTTACTGTGGGCTAAAAGCTACTGCCAGTGCCAGCAGTTCTGTAGCATTCCCAGTTCTGTATGTACACACTACCACGGCTGGCACTGATTAACAGTATTTTTTCAGTATCATTGGAAAAATTTAATTTAATGTTTGGAGGCAGCCCACATTCCCACACTCAGAGGTGGCCCCACACAGCACAGTTGGTGTATTTGAGGAGGGTGGTGTAAAGAAGCTCAGTCATTCTGCGTGAGCTGTGTATGATCTGCAAATGACAGAGATCTTTGACTGTAAAATGCAGGCCGGCATCTTAATAAACAGTGATGTTAAGCACTGATGTTGCCTGGGGAAAAATAATGTTCATATGCACACTGTAGTTGGAATACCTTTTTTTTCTTTGTTAGTTTGCAAACAACAACACAAGGCATTTCCTGAGCTTTGAGCTAGTAGAATAAGAGCTACTTGGAGATGCCAGCATCGATCCAATCAATTCCACTCCAAGATGTGAAGAATGTGTTAGGTAGACATATGGACTTGCTGCCTAAAGCAGCAGTACTGTGAAGCTAGCGGTTTGACCAAGACCTGCTTCCCCATGGTCACATTGCCCTCCTGGCATGAAACAAAAGCTGTTTGTCCCAGGCCGCTTTTTGGCCCACTGTCACATACGTGACGTGGCACTGAGGGCAGATACAGTATACAGACAATTCTGGGCCTGGTGTATGCGTGACAGCCTGGCTGACTGTCACACGAGGCATCCTGTAATGTGCACTGAAATGTGGAGCACCATTCTCAAGGCTTTCCTCTCAAAGGTGTGCCAGGAAATTCATCCCTGAGCTGGCCTTGAGGATGCTCTGCCAGGTAAGTAATGCAGACAGCTGATACACCTGGCTTCATGTGCAGCCTTGAAGCCTTTCCTGTTCTGCAGTCTAAACAAAACCACTTGGTCCAGGGCTGCCACAGAGTGCATAGAAGCATCAAGTATAAATTGGCCAGAAGTGGGAAAATCGTACCCAGAGAAAGAAATCAATGTACCAAAAAAAAACCCCAGAGGATTGTCTTTGAAAGATACATCCCTAGGTTTCCCGTTTCTTGACTGTATCAGATACAAAGCTACTTATATTTGTTGTAAATTAGTTTGGTTGAAAGAGACTTACAGGAACTGTAAATATTTATATCATCTGCATTTAACATAAAATAAGAATTGGGAGGGAGGGGGTGTGTGTTAAGTAAATGTATGTTACCTCTTAGTTAGACAAGAAAAAACCCAAACAAACATAGAGGCAAATACAAAGCAGTAAGAAATATTTCAGGGTCAGGATTGCTCCCAGCTATAAGAAGTCCAGTCTGAGGGGAAATAATACTCATGCAATTTTTTTAAGCAACCAGTAAGCAAAGCTATAAACCACTGCTGCAAAATAATCCATACAGCATTAAAAATAACTTCTGGGAGGCTTGGGAAGTGAAGTTTTTATTCCACAAAGCTTTGGCTGTTTTGAAAATGGAAGGCAAAGGAGAAAGAACCAAAAGTTTCTGAAACAAGATCAAAACATTGTTTAAGGTTAAGTTGTGTTTCAGTGGGGTAGGGGTTGAAGGAAATTAACGGTATGGTTTTGAAACTGCGTTCCTGGCAGTGGCGGGTGCTCTGAATATAACCGAAGGATGAGTATTTAAAGCAAAACCACACCATAGCGAGGTGGGAGGGATCACATCATGCTAGCAAATATAGTACTGGAGTGTGGGCTTCTGACGTTTAATATTTTTCTTGCATTTCTTTTCTGCATGGCAGTAGTGAAATAGGGACTTCTAAGCTTCTGAACAACTGAGAGAACCAGGTTTGAAGAAGACATGAGGAAGAAGTGGTCGGCAACAGATTTCATAAAAACTCAGAACCGCGTGTGCCAGATCTGAATTGGCACCACCTTTGCTTTTTTTGACATACTGCAGCAGTCGCAAAAGGCACCAAACCACTCAAATTAGAACATGCAGTAAAACTTGTGTTGGACTCTTCTCTGTATTATAAAACATTCTTCCTTATGACTATTTACACCTGTTAAAAACACATTTGAAGTCTCCTTTCACGGAGCAAAGAGCTGAACGAGGCAGATGCCAGGTCTTAAGGGATGCACTGAAGTGAGTTTGCAGAATTTGCTATCCATGTGTTGAAGTGCTCCTTTTCTGAAATGAGGCTCGTTAGAGTTTCTGTCAAAAACTGTTCACATTTTAGTTCTAATATTAAAGTGTATACTCATGAACTAGAACCTATGTATTTTCAGACAGTTACAATGCTAAAGCTATCAAGTGTTAAAAACGAGGAAAAAAAATAATCTGCAGTACAAGGTGAAAAAATCTTAAAAACTGAGGACAGAGGGTCCCTGAGGAAGGACAGGATGGTGAGAAAAATTCAACTGACCTGATTCCCCCTGCTGCCATGATCATCATTTGCAAGCCGAAGAGGACCTTCCATGGAGCACAGTACTCATGTGTGGAGAGTAAAGAAATGGTGCTCTGGTCTTATGACAAGAATGGTGAAAAATATTTACCAACAAGGAGATGGGTAAATGTGAAGTAATCTTCATAGGGCACAGGGTACACCTCTCTCTGGATCTAAGCCTTGACAAAGTTGGTTTGAAGAGGAGAATCAGGCATTCATGTTCACATTTGAGCATTTTAAGAATTCTAATGCTTCCAGCTAAATTAATGGGGAAAAACAACAACAACAACAACAAAATACCCAACAAGGCAGTAAATGTTTCAAATTAGGGCCAGCATGGATTAAAAACATACTAATTTCTTTTGCTTCCCCCAGACAACAATGGAACAGATTGAGACATGTAAGCAGACTAAAAATGCTGATCTATATTCTGCTGTGGATGCACATCTTACTAATTCTACTCATTACTATAAAAGGATGTTTCATTGTTCAGTATGTTATCTCAAGAAGAGTCTGTCTATAATCTTATTTATAATTGGCATCATTTTCATTACTGTTGTTATGAAGTGTAAAATATTGTCTGTATTGCAGCTTGTATAGGGCATGTGTCTGTGCTTGCTTTACTCTTTTTGAGTTTATAAAGTTGCTATACGAATGCAAGAAAAGATTTTCAGATATCTTTGAACGTGGTTGCTTAGTCTAATTAACGTAGCCCAAAACATTTTAGTATATAGATGTTGAAGGTATCGGCTCTATTAACATATAACACCTTAAATGTTCATATAGGCATTTTAAAAGCCTTCGGTGTATTGGAATGCCAACACTTCTGTCCCAGAGGCTGTGCTGGAGCGAAAGGGGACACAGTGAATATCTGGGCAAAGCCAGATACCACTGGGGACTCCTCAGGAAGAAGGCACAATATAGCTGGGAATCCTAATAGAATATGGGATGTCCTTTCCATAGAGGACAGGAAGGACCTTCACAGTAGGACTGCTGCTTAGCAGAAGCAAGAGGGGAAACATGTTTATAGCATCACCTAAGGACAGCCCTTCAACTATACTGAGAATAGGACATCTAGAACAAGCTGTGACTGTTCCGTAACTTAGCAATTATTTGTAGTCTATGTAGAGTATCACTGAAGACATTCCAGGTTAGCTTTCAACATCTTTAAAGCTTATTCTGTGCTTGGATACAGTATCTTTAATAAAATATTCTTACAAATCTGCTTATTATTCTCATTTAATTACATCTTCTACCGGAGTTAATAACAGTCCTGGCAACAGGATGAAGTTCCAGTTACCTCCTGTTTCATCTGCTCCTGGGTCTTTCCCATTTACCTGCTAAGAATGACAAGAGGGAAAACTGAGATGAGTAAAAATCTGGACCATCTGGAGTATCCTTTTAGTATCTTCAACAAGACCAAGCAGAGTTTAAGTATACTAAGAGATGAAAATTCAAAATAACCCTGGCAAGGTGGCAGACATGATCCGAAAACATAAGATATTATGTCATAGGAACAAGTGCAAGCTGAAATCATTAGCTGTGCAAGTAAAGGAACAACTGCTCAATTCCCATTGAAAAGACTCGATGTGTTATCCTTGATCGAATTCTGAAAATGAGTCTGCAACATCATGTTGTTGCAAATAAGGGGAAAAACTGAAATGTCTGAACTGTTGTACAACCTGCTCCTCCAGAACTGCTAAGGCATGAGCTAGCAACATCTCCAGTTTTGATCATGACACTTGAAAAATAAGGTACAAGCTGTGTGCAGAGAATCCAGGAGAAAGTAATGAGAATGCCTCAAAGCCATGAAAACTTTGCCTTTGAGCACAGATTGAATGATTTAGGTCATCTTGCATAAGAGACAATAGAGGGAAAACACGATTTTCATATATAGAAAAGTTGGTTGCAAAGAAAGATGAAATCACATTTTCTTATATCCAGGATCAATAGGAATAGAAATAATTGTCTTAAACTGCAAGAAAGTAGATTTTGGTTAGCCACAAAATGAGACAAAATGACCTACTGAGGTCCTTTTCTGATCCAATTCTGTGATTACTTGCAAAGTATCTGCTTTAAATTCTCGTATTTTATTACTGTCGGTAGAGCTGGCACTGGGTACGGGAAAAGGAGGCCACAGTTATAGAAGAGTAAAGAACTGACTGCCTGAGAAGCACAGCACACCAGTTCATCTAGTCAACACTAGTGATACTAACATCAGCTTTTAATCATGCCTCAGCAAGCTGTCAGAAGTCTAAGTAATTAAATGTGCTTTAAAACCACTTAATTATAAAATAATTATTCCTTGAAACATCAAGCATTAGTTTAATCAGTGTTGACAACTTCCTGATTTTATTAGTCTAATCTGAGGCAACTTGGTTTTAGTTGTGAGATGGTGTAATCAGCTGGTTTATTTATTAAAAAGTAATTGGCTCTGCAAATTACATGGAAAATCCTAAAAGTGTAAACTGAACATATGCTGAAGATCAAAAAGCCAGAAGGTGAATGAAGACGCGTGTGTTTTTTAAGCTCATAATTTTAAACTAGGTTTATAATTTTAGGAGATCTGACTCATGATTTTTGAACTCCTGGTTTGGCAATACCAAATTACTGTGCCCTATATTCTGCTGTTCTGAATAGTTCCATATCACTGATCATACATTTGCAGGGTTTGCCAAAGAACGTGTTCTACTGATTTGCAGGACTTCATATAGTCATTCACAAAAACAAAGGAACACTTACGTATGAAGGATCATGTACTGTGGCTGCCTTTCAAGTTAAAAAGTGTCTGTGTGCAAAAAGTGGAGGCATATGAAATGAAAATAACATGGAAAAGTTTCATAGTTCCTCCTACATTCATGATGTGTTTTAACACAACAGCACATTGTCAGAACAATCTGTTGTCATTCGATACACCTGTAGTTCTTGTCTGAATTCCAGTTGCTAGTCTTATATTCACAAATATAAATGAGATTAAGAGTTTCAGGGATGAAAAGGTATTATGACAAACTATTATTTGCTCTTAGAAGAGCTGTTGCTTCAACTTTCCTAAACTGATTGCTGTATTGTAAAGCAATTCATTTATCCTCACCCATACAATCTGATTTATGCAATTTTCTGGATAGAGAGAAATTCTAGAGAAATAGATACTAAGAAAATGGATACAAGGGAAACGAATACCAGAATTTAATGTCTAACATCCTCTGACTGTCAAACCTGAACAGACTATTGCATTTCAACTTTATCAATAATGGTTAATGATCCAAGTGGCTGATGTCTGATTGAACTCCTATTTTCATAATACACTGCCGTATAAAATATGTGTGGGGGAAATCATCTTCCTTTTAGCAGGATAAAAGATAAGGGTTGAGTTTTCAGTTCTGCTCAAGATACTGAGCTTTTGCTTCACTAAAGAAATCTAAATATCATCTTCAATTCTGGCTGGGTGGTGTAATGGAGAATACCCTACAGCATAGTACATAACGCTGTTGAGCGGGAGACATGGGTGCATTATCGATCCTAAACACAAATAAATGGATCAGAAAGAGGCCTGCTACTTCCAGAGGCACTGACTTGCTCTTCTGGAAGTTACTATGAAATTATGGTTTACAGATTCAGGATGGAGAAATAACAGCAGGTTTTTTGGTTTGGTTTGGTTTGGTTTTGGTTTTTGGTTTTTTTTTTTTTTTGTTAAAGGGAGAATCAAACTTGTGCAGAAGTCCTGACCATAAAGCTTACTCTTTAATTTCTGAGCCCGTCTCTTTGGCTCACCTGTAGCATGACTGCGTATGAAGCAACATAAAAGAAAATCCTGTGGCTGTTCCCATATGAGAGGATGACAGCATAGATGAGTTGGTTCACAAATTGTGCTGCAAGTCTCTGAGAACTGCTGACAAAAAGCAGGCTTGTAATAGCTCTGCTGGGAAGAGAGTAAGTCTAATGAGGTTTTAGAGTTGCTCCCTAAGGTTAGCCTGGACTGTCTCTAAGGACATGGGTAAGAGATGATGGCAAGTACATCACATGAACTTCTGATTAGGGACAAAAGTTTAAAAATCAGCTCAGACCTTTACATGTTGTTATACAAGCCTGTGTGCTCAACTGGAAAATAAATACTTCTGCAACAGGCTAAATGAAATATTTGATAACCTGAGTCTCCACACCTTTTGATTTTTCCTGAGAATGAACATGAGTGCATCATTTACGCTATTAGCATTAAAATGGTATGTTCATACATTCCTCCAAGATATTTTCCACAAATTTACTATAGCAAAGTGACAATTCAAATTATGAAATAAATGGGACTGAGTGAGTACTATCAGGGTAAGGAGTAAGGCAAATGCCTCTTTAGCAGGTTGCCAGCAGGTCTGGGTATCAGTCCAACCATAGCATAATCATTGGGCCAAAGAAACCCTAAACAAGTTTTGTCTGGAGATGTACACATTTTGTTCCTGGGCTGATAAAACATATAGCTAAAAGCTAAGGGTGAAATTAATACAATGTCACTTCTAAATCTGATAAACCCTGTTTGATCACAGGTACATTCAAATGACATGTCAAGTTAGTTTTGCTGCAAGGACTACTTATTATGTTAATCAATATTGTTATTTCTTAGTCTTATTTGTTCTCTCCATCTCTTGCTTCTGTACATATATTTTGAGGCAGGAATCCTCTTTTTACTCTGAATTAAGAGGGTCTGAGTTTGTACTGCAGCTATCAAAACATGGTTCTTGTGCATTACTAGTGCTCCTAAAGAAAAATCCTCATGAAGATACAGATTATGTTATAAATAACATCAACTTTTCAGCTGAAACCGAATTTACCAACCGACTCTCTTAGTATTGCTCTGGCATTTCTCCCTGCCCTATGTGATAATGATCAACTGGATGAAGTAGCAGTGAATTACAGGAAGAGATGGTTCAGTGACGCATCAGTCACCGGTCTAACTACAGGAGAAACCGACACCCTTCCCATCAAAGAAATATGCATGCAGTGTATAACACTGTGTATAATATAATCCTGTTGTAGGTAGGGAGAGCTGATGGTTTCCATTTTTCCACTGACTTTATTTGGATATCTCTAAGGTCAGAACCTATGTGAAGGCCAGGATCTGTAAAAATATTTACCATCATAAATTGAAGCTCTTCCATCTCAAAACTACCTACACACACACACACACACACTATACAAAAAGGTGGATTCCTCGTGTCTTTGTAAAAAGTCTTTGAAAAATACACTGTTTGAAACAAGGATTTTTTTAAATGGAAGTAAGACTACCTGTAGTAACTACATGAACACAGATTGTTGTAGGAACAGCTGTAACATTTTCTGTGAGGGCTGCTACAGCACTGTGCTGAAGGCTGGGGTCAAAATCAATGAAAGATGATTTAAACATAGAGCATATTTAATCTGTCACTCATATTAGACACCAAGTCTATAGGTAGCAGACTTTTGGCCATGCTTTTAACATTGCTATTGGCAAAGCTCTGAGGAAAAAAAAACCAAAACAAGATCTGTGTGGCATTTTCGTCTCCCTACTAGAACTGGAATATTTTGAAGTGTTTGTCTCGAAGTAGGGAGGAATAACTTTCAGGAACCACAGCAGATTTTCATATTTAATATCAAAGCACTTCCATAGCTCCCGAGTTAATAGCTTTATAGCTTTTGCTAAATGTAGGCGTGACGACATTTTACATTAGCACAACAGACAAAAATTTGGAGGAGTTTCAGGAATGGTCACCACGCAGAAGCACGGAGCAGAGAGGCTCCTCAACCCCCTAACTGCTTCTGTCAGAGGGAAAAGCCAGATGCCGTACGCTGCCTTCCGACCCCCGGCGCGGGCTACCTCCCGCCTCAGCAGCCGATACAACAGGCTCCCCCGGCTCGGGGCGGCGGCTCGGGGCGGCGGCGCAGGGCGGCCGGCCGAGCGGAGAAACGGCCGGCGCTGCCCCCGAGAGCGGATGTGCGCAAGGAGGGCTGTCAGCCTGCCAAATCCAGCCAAAATAAGGCTAGAAACTGCCTCTGCCTCAGCTCGCCGAGGGACTTTCCCCTATACCGGGGTGAGCGGGGGGCGGGCGAAGTCGCCTCAGCCTCATGGGCGCCAAGTCGCTCGCGCTGTGGAGTTTCCCTCAGGCTGACGGGGCTCGCCGCGGCGGGAGGGGGCGGCTCGGCGGGCGTGCGGCACTGCCGAGGCGGGTG